>CM065590.1:110480474-110511807 GCA_033119425.1 Bufotes viridis | reverse complement strand
CCTGCCTAGCACTGTCCCTACCTGCTTGCACCATCCACTCCCAACCAGCGGCCCTCAACTCGACGACAGTCCCTTCCTATATAAATGTTGGGTTCGAATCAGACAGGAACATAGGAAACAAAACAGATGACCAGGACAGAAAGACAAAGCAAAAACAAAATAGAGCCAGGAAACATACCTAAGCTGGAGGTCAATACCAGGAGTCAAAACCAATCAGGACCCAGCAACATGAACCAGGGATAGCCAGATGTCAAAACCTGGAGATCATGTCAAACTAAGGTCAATCACGAGTCTGGAATCCAATAGCAACTTTTCAGGAACAAAACCAATCACAGGCAAACTGTGGCCAGCAGGCTGCCTATTTAAAAACAGGCAACACCGCCTGGTCATGTGACCCGTTCAGCGTCACAAGACTGCCATCAGTACTCTGATTGGCTCATGCTTGAACCAGGAAGCCCCGCCTTTGACCTGGACAACTGAAAGCTGGTACCGCTGCTTTGTTGAGGAGATCGCCGGCAGAACATGACAGACGCTATCCACTAGATTTAAAGGAACCTGTCATTAGCTGTAACCTCCTAAAATCTGATCCTGCTTCTATCTCAAGAATGAACACACATTGAGTGAGCAGGCTTCTGGGTCTCGATTTACTGCTATGGGACCTCTGAAAATAGCCGAGCTCACTACATCTATGGGACATTTATGACGATTCTGTGGATATGCCATAAATGTGCCATTTTTTGCAAATCCGGACGGTCACTTTATGTGGTGATAACTTTGAAAAGCTTTACTTATCTAAGCCATTCTGAGAATGTTTTTCTCGTCACATATTGTACTTCATGACAGTAGTAAATATGAGTCAAAATATTTCATTTTTATTTATAAAAAGAAAATTCTCTGCTTTTAAAACAGAAATTGATGCCTCCTAAAATAGTTATTACTTTACATTTCCTATATGTCTACTTCATGTTTAGATCATTTTGGAAATTTTGGGATCTAGAGTAGGGAGATGGTTTGGTCTTAAACAAAAAGTTCGGCGTTGCTTGTGGCAGCGTTTCATGTCCAAGTTATGGATTCACTATCGGATGACTGGTCACGGCATATGGAATCCATAAGAGAGCAGCTTTCCACTAACCCGCCGAACTGTTGAACAGCCGAAGACGTCATCGTCATGTGATCAGTGCAGGGGCGTGGCTCAGCACTGATTTGATCCCGCGCTGAGCCACGCCCTGCACTGATCACATGACGGTGACGTCACCCCAGGTCCTTCGGTTGTTCAACAGTTCGGGTTGGTGGAAGTCGCTTCTCATGGATTCCATATGCCGCGATAGTCCGCGGTAGTGGAATCCATAACGGGATGCGCGTATACACAATCCGAACGCCGAACTTTTTTAAAGTTCGCTCATCTCTAGTTAGAAGGCTTAGAAGTTTCTGAAGCAAATCCACTTTTTAAGGACCAGGTCTGAAGTCACTTTGCAGAGGCTTTAAAGAATGAGAAACCCACCTATAAATTGCCCAATTTATGAAACCACACCCCTCAAGGTATTCAAAACTAATCTTACAAATCCTTCTTAACCCTTTAGGTGTTCCACAAGAACAGATTTAACATTATAATGAATTTTTTCCCAGCAACAGAGCAAGGGTTAACAGCCAAACAAAACTGACCTCAGCTCCTGGGTGCATATAAGCAGGCAACCTGTGGCTAGCCTCTGATTACACTCCCCTGCTCTGAATTCTGAACTTCTGCTTTGTGATTTGACCTTTCCTTTTTGCCTCTCTTGTATTCTGACCCTCGTTGTGACCTTTGCCAAGTCGCTCATGCCTCCTGCCAGCTGTATAAGCCAAGCTGCCGCACGCCGCCGCCCGTTACCTGTCTCTGCTTTTTATCTGTCCCTCCTGCACTTTACCTCGCTAGGGACCGTCGTCCAGCTGCGCCTCCGTTGTTTAGGACAGGAAGTGCAAGTAGTCAGGACAGAGGTGTGGGTGGCAGTCTAGTGGGTGCACACTTCTCTTATTCTAGGGTGGCGTGACAGGTACATATGATTTTTGGTTGCTCTATATTACACTTTTTGTGAGGCAAGGTAACAAAAAATAGCTGTTTTGGCAACTGCTTTATTTTTTGTTATTTACAACGTTCATCTGACAGGTTAGATCATGTGGCATTTTATAGAGCAGGTTGTTACGGATCGATGATACCAAATGTCACAACTTTTTTGGTTGTTTGTTCTCAGTTTTACATAATAAGAGTATTTTTTTTTAAATTATTTTTTAGTTTTCATATTCTGAAAGCTATATTTTATTTTTATTTTTGGGCAACTGTCTTATGTAGGGCTACTTTTTTTCTCGGTATGAGATGACAGTTTGATTGGCACTATTTGTAGGGTGCATATGACTTTTGATCGCTTGCCATGCCTTTTGTGATGTAAGGTAACAAAAATTGCTTTTTTGACACAATTGTTTTTTACAGTGTTCATCTGAGGGGTTAGTTCATGTGATAATTTTATACAGAAGGTTCTTACGATGTGCAATACATAATATGTATACTTTTTTTTTTTACAGTTTTACACAATAATATCATTTTTGAAACAAAAAAAAATCATGTTTTAGTGGCTCCATATTCTGAGAGCCATAGTTTTTTTATTTTGGGCGATTGTCTTAGGTAGGTATCATTTTCTGAAGGATGAGATGTCGGTTTCATTGGCACTATCTTGGGTGCATACGACTTTTTATCGCTTGCTATTACACTCTTTGTGATGTAAGGTGACAAAAAATTGCTTTTTTGATACTATTTTTTTAATTTATTTTTTACAGTGTTCACCTGAGGGGTTAGATCATGTGGTATTTTTATAGATCAGGTTGTTACAGACGGCGATACATAATAAGTCTACTTTATTTTATTTTTTACATTTAACACAATAAAAGCATTTTTGAAACAAAAATCATGTTTTAGTGTTCCATAGTCTGAGAGTCCATCGGCTGCTCCCTCCTGCTATCGAGGTCTGGACACTGCTGCCGCGGACCCGATGGCCACTCGCACTAGGCATGCCGCGACGTGCCGCCGCTCAGAGCCGACCATGGCAGTGCGAGGGTTAATGCGCCTGGCACGGTGCTTTCACCAATGCCGGCTCATACAGGAGGGGTCCGGCTATCAGTGACTGCCGGCCCCTGCTGCTGATCGGGCGGGCGAGCTCCTGAGCCCGTCGCACATGTTAGGGGCTATTCCTTAAGTCTACATCCACCAGCACTGTACATGTACCGCACGGGTCTTTATGGGGTTAAAGGTTGTCTGGGATCTTAAAAATGTCATATAAATTGTGTAAACTTTGTCTAGTCTCCTACACAACATAATAATTAGTGTTGAGCGGACGTAGATGAGCTACAGCTGAACAGTTCCCACAGTGCCGTGTGCTGCAACATCAGCCAGAAATGTACATGCCCACTACATTCTTAACCCCTTAGTGACCACCCATACGTGTTTTTACGGAGGTCACTATGGGTCTTTAGGCTGGGCAGCCACGTTTACGGCGGTCCAGCTCTACGCGCTGCACGGCTCCCCCTGCAGCGGGAGCACGGACCTGCTCTCACATGAGAGCCGGCTCGGTGCAGCCCGAACCGGCAGGAGTGCCGATCCGAAGTGTTAACACTTTACATGCCCTCGGGCGCAATGGCGCCCGCGCATGTGGGTGGTAATAGAGGGAGCGGACTCTCTCTGTCTCATCAGCACCCCGCAAATGCGATTGCGGGGTGCTGATGTGCTGGGAAGCTACCTAGCCTCCGATCAGGGCCCCGAGCCTGTCTTCCAGCATCTCCAGCAGACTGTGCTTCTCTGGCAGCCTGCAGGAAAAAAATAAAATAATAAAGTTTCATTTCTGCTAACTTCTGGCAAAACTAAAATAATCTCCCACAGACTCACTATGCCCTCAGTGAATACCTTGGGTGTCTACTTTCCGAAATGGGGTCATTTGTGGGATGTGTTTACTGTTCTGGCATTTTGGGCGGGCTAAATTGTGAGCAACTATGTAAAACCTAAAGGTACCTGCTTGACTTCACGCCCTTTACGCACCTAGTCTCCAAAAAGTGGCACACATGTGGTATCGCCATACTCAGTTGTCATTTACAGAGATATTTCTCACACCCAGCATGGGTATATGTAAAAATACACCCTAAAAACACATTGCCCTCACTTCTCCTGAGTACGGGGATACCACATGAGTGACACTTTTTTGCAGCCTGGTGCGCAAAGGGCCTAAATTCCAATGAGTACCTTTAGGATTTTACAGGGCATTTTTACGCATTTGGATTCCAGACTTCTTCTCACGCTTAGAGACTTTAAAATGCCAGGGTAGTAGAATACTCACTAGTGACTCTATTTAGTAGTAGACACTCTATGGTATTCCGTGAGGGGTATGGTGAGTTCATGTAAATTTATTTTTGTCACAAGTTAGTGAAAATGAGACTTTGTAAGAAAAAAAAAGTCAATTTCCGCTAACTTGTGCCAAAAAAAAATCTTCTATGAACTCGCCATGCCCCTCACGGAATACCTTGGGGTGTCTACTTTCTAAAATGGGGTCACATGTGAGGTGTTTGTACTGCCCTGGCATTTGAGGGTCATAGGGACATAGGAGTAAGCTTATAAGCAAGGCCCCATTCACAGGTCCGCAAATGTCCAGCATCTATTCCGCAATTCTGCGGAATAGATGCGGATCCATTCAGTGAATGGAGTTGAGCGGTGATGGAGAGCACACTATGTGCTCTCCGCATCAGCATTTGCGGAGCTGCGGTCGCGAACTTCCGGTCTCGCCCCAAACATCCGGCCGCAGCTCCGCAAAAAGATAGAGCATGTCCTATTCTTGTCCGCACTGCGACAAGAAAAGGCATTTTCTATATAGTTCTGGCAATGTGCGGATCTGCAAATGCGGAAAGCACATTGCCGGTGTCCGTGCTTTTATGGATCTGCAGATTCGTGGATCCGCAAAACACATATGGACGCCTGAATGAGCCTTACAGGGATGATTAGTGACGGGGGTGACAGGGGGTGATCAGGGGGTGACATGGGGTGATCAGGGGTTAATCAGTGACGGGGGTGGGGTGGATGGGGTGGTCTGTGTGGTGATTGGTGCACTTACATATAGTTTCTCTGGTGGTCCCAAGCAAAAGGGACCACCAGAGGAGTAGGTAGCAGGTATATCAGACGCTGTTAACAAAACAGCGTCTGATATGCGATTTTTTAACTACTACAGCCTGCCAGCGCACGATCAGCTCTGGCAGGCTGTAGTTAAAGTTCCTCCCGACGCTAAACTGTGAGCGCGCACACAGGAAATATCGCCTCGCGAGATGATGCGCCGACGCCATAGGAGGAACATCCCGGCCGCCCACAGGACGCATGCCTGCGTTAGATGGTCGGGATGTGGTTAATGGTAGATTGGGTCATTGTCACTAGTGGGGTACCTCAGGGCCATATTCTCTTCAATATATTTATTAATGATCTTGTAGAAGGCTTGCATAGTAAAATATAAATTTTTGCAGATGACACTAAACTAGATAGGTGGAAGATGAGGTTTAACACTAACAAATGTAAAGTTATACACATGGGAAGGAATAATGCAAGTCACCCGTACATACTAAATGGTAAAACACTCGGTAACACTCACATGGAAAAGGATCTAGGAATTTTAATAAACAGCAAACTAAGCTGCAAAAACCAGTGGCAGACAGCTGCCGCCAAGGCCAATAAGATAATGGGTTGCATCAAAAGGGGCATAGACGCCCGTGATGAGAACATAGTCCTGCTACTTTACAAATCACTAGTCAGACCACACATGGAGTACTGTGTACAGTTCTGGGCTCCTGTGAACAAGGCAGACATAGCAGAGCTGGAGAGGGTTCAGAGGAGGGCAACTAAAGTAATAACTGGAATGGGGCAACTACAGTGCCCTGAAAGATTATAAAAATTAGGGTTATTCACTTTAGAAAAAAGAAGGAAAGAAGGTTTGCACACAAACATAGAAGAGGATTCTTTACGGTAAGAGCAGTGAGACTATGTATGGAACTCTTTGCCTGAGGAGGTGGTGATGGTGAGTACAATAAAGGAATTTAAGAGAGGTCTGGATGTATTTCTGGAGTGTAATAATATTACAGGTTATAGCTACTAGAGAGGGGTCATTGATCCAGGGAGTTATTCTGATTGCCTGATTGGAGTCGGGAAGGAAGTGGGGAAAATTGACTTCTACCTCACAGTTTTTTTTTGCCTTCCTCTGGATCAGCTAGTAGTATGACAGGCCGAACTGGATGGACAGATGTCATTTTTCGGCCTTATGTACTATGTTACTATTTTACTATTATGGGGTTGTGTTATAGTTAAAATGTAATATCAATCTGAAGATCCGTTTTTTTCTCAGCTAGTTTATATTATAGCTTGTTATATTTGAATGTAAGCATGATACTCATGGACCCAAAAGCAAGTCATGCCTGGACCCACGGTGAGGGATTGTGGCCAACAGGCCCAGCGAATATATCATTTTGTACAACAGTTTCCAGGCATAAAAGAAAACTGAAATCTATGGTAGCTCAGAGCTAGGCGCATGGACTAGCGCAAGGCATAAGCAACTATTTGAGAGCTGCAATTTGGCTGTGAAACACAGCCAAGTCGCAGCCATGTCACAGGGTGAGTCGTGTGTTGCATGCAACTTGACAAACAGAATATGCCAAATTTTAGGGCCCTCGGATAATTTCACAAATACTCAATTCGGTCAGTGGACCGACAAAGATCCCTGTAGGGGTCCTAAACTAAATATCTTTATTGTTACAAATCTAAAATCACAAGACCTACAGAGATCGGTTAAAACTATCAGGAATAAGGAGGGGGTGACGGTTCCTCACTTGCAATTGGTGCCACCTCACACTACATAGACCATTTGTTTATTCCATGGGCGCAAGGCCTGTAATAAACCTGAGGATAGCTAGGCTACATTAAGGATCAGGTGTAGTTTGCATGTGTGGTACTGCTGTGCAAAACTAGGAGTTCATTGGTGCACAATTAGGCTGAATGCACACGATCAGGATTGCGTGCGGATTTTCCGCGCGGATTTGCGTGCGGAAAATCCGCACCGTACATCTTGTACATTGTATTGTATGAGAATTAGAAATTCTCAATGCACACGATGCGGATTTTTTCAGCGCGGATTTTGACCTGCGGTGCGGATTTTAAAATCCGCAGCATGTCAATTCTTTTTTTTTCCTGTCCGGATATCTTGCGGATTTTCTCAATTCACTTCAATGTGGAGGATAAAATCCGGATGGTGCACGCACACAGTGCGGATTTTGATGCGGATCCGCATGCGGAAAATCCGCATGCAAATCCGCATGCAAATCCGCATGCAAATCCGCACCTATTGATGCGGATTTACCGCACGGATTTGCCTGCGAACACCGACGGATTTCAGTGCGGATTCTCCGCACATGAATCCTGAACGTGTGCATGTAGCCTTAAGTGCAACCTAGGTTGCTACCTTTGAGTGTTATCTTGCTGAGAGTGCTGGCAATGTTATTAATTTTATTTGAGCTGACACAACTATTGACCACTTTGTAGTACAGTTAGGAGTGGGAATTTATTTCTCATTCACACTCTTAATGGTGTCTATTGCCGTTGGAATTATGACACTAGAATTGGTAACTATCGCACTCAATCTCGCACAAACTCGTGAAATTTTGCCAATGGTAATAGGATTGTTTGATTGGTGAAAATCACATACAGTCGATTCACATTCAGACCAAGAGCACTACTCAGTTCCGTTGTGTAGGAACTGCGGCTCAGTAGTCAGTACCAGCACACTACACTTAATTTCTGTCCCTGAGAGCTCTCTCTCTCTGTTAGGTGTCTCACAGGCCTAAGACATCTGCCCCTAAACAAACAGTGGTGGTCACACAAATTCATGGGCCGTATTAGCCCTCCACTCCTGCCTGAAATGCCACGCCTAACACTCCTCCATGCGACATGTTTCACTGCAATGCGGCTTCGTCAGGGG
Source organism: Bufotes viridis (assembly GCA_033119425.1). NCBI lineage: Eukaryota > Metazoa > Chordata > Amphibia > Anura > Bufonidae > Bufotes > Bufotes viridis. The sequence continues at coordinate 110,503,786 of CM065590.1, read as the reverse complement.
CTTGGAGCTAATTAGTTGCATGCAACTTACATTGAATTCAATGGAGTAAAAGTCGCACGTGACATTTGACGTAAGACACAAAATTCAGCAGTTGTATTTTATGTGACTGTTGCGTTGCAGTCGCAGCATGTCATGTGTTGCGCTTTAACACCATTGATATACACTATATGAAATGACATGCGACACATGTCACTGTGTAGTCCTAGCCTTAAAGGGATCATCCAGGAAAATATATTTATGACTTATCTTCTGTATAGGTCATCAGTATGAGATCTGCGGGGGTGCAACAAGGATGAAGATATTTCCATGACCTGTGATTTTGGCACGGTAGGGAACAGTGAGCCCTGTACTCCTGCCTAGCACTGTCCCTACCTGCTTGCACCATCCACCCTAACCAGCGGCCCTCAACTCGACGACAGTCCCTTCCTATATAAATGCTGGGCCCGAATCAGACAGGGAACACAGGGAAACAAAATAACAGATGACTAGTGACAGAAAGACAAAGCAAACAAAAATAGAGCCAGAAAACATACCAAGCTGAGGTCAATACCAGGAGAGTCAAAAACTAATCAGACCCAGCAACATGAACCAGGGATAGCCAGAGGTCAAAACCTGGAGATCATGTCAAATCCAAGGGGTCAATCACGAGTCTGGAATCCAATAGCAACTTTTCAGGAACAAAACCAATCACAGGCAAACTGTGGCCAGCAGGCTGCCTATTTAAATAGGCAACACCGCCTGGTCATGTGACCCGTTCAGCGTCACAAGACTGCCATCAGTGCACCTCTGATTGGCTCATGCTTTCTGAACCAGGAAGCCCCGCCTCTTTGACCTGACAACTGAAAGCTGGTACCGCTGCTTGCTGAGGAGCACTCGTCGGCAGAACATGACAGACGCTATCCACTAGGATTTAAAGGGAACCTGTCATTAGCTGTAACCTCCTAAAACGCTGGATCCTGCTTCTATCTCAAGAATGAACACACATTGAGTGGAGAGCAGGCTTCTGGGTCTCTCGATTTACTGCTATGGGACCTCTGAAAATAGCCGAGCTCACTTACACATCTATGGGACATTTATGACGTATTCTGTGGATATGCCATAAATGTGCCATTTTTTGCAAATCTGACGTGTCACTTTATGTGGTGATAACTTTGAAAAGCTTTTACTTATCTAAGCCATTCTGAGAATGTTTTCTCGTCACATATTGTACTTCATGACAGTAGTAAATATGAGTCAAAATATTTCATTTTTATTTATAAAAAAAAAGAAAAATTCTCTGCTTTTAAAACAGAAATTGATGCCTCCTAAAATAGTTATTACTTTACATTTCCTATATGTCTACTTCATGTTTAGATCATTTTGGAAATTTTGGGACGTTAGAAGTAGAGATGAGCGAACTTTAAAACAAAAAGTTCGGCGTTTGGCTTGTGGCAATCGCCGCATCCCGTTATGGATTCCACTACCGCGGACTATCGCGGCATATGGAATCCATAAGAGGCGGCTTCCACGAACCCGAACTATTGAACAGCCGAAGGACCTGGGGTGACGTCATCGTCATGTGATCAGTGCAGGGGCGTGACTCAGCACTGGATTTGATCCCGTGCTGAGCCACGCCCCCTGCACTGATCACATGACGGTGACGTCACCCCAGGTCCTTCGACTGTTCAACAGTTCGGGTTCGTGAAAGCCGCCCCTTATGGATTCCATATGCCGCGATAGTCCGCGGTAGTGGAATCCATAACGGGATGCGGCGATTACCACAACCCGAACGCCGAACTTTTTTTTAAAGTTCGCTCATCTCTAGTTAGAAGGCTTAGAAGTTTCGAAGCAAATCCACTTTTTAAGGACCAGGTCTGAAGTCACTTTGTGAGGCTTAAATAATAGAAACCACCTATAAATTGCCCAATTTATGAAACTACACCCCTCAAGGTATTCAAAACTAATCTTACAAACTTTCTTAACCCTTTAGGTGTTCCACAAGAACAGATTTAACATTATAATGAATTTTTTCCAGTAACAAAGCAAGGGTTAACAGCCAAACAAAACTGACCTCAGCTCCTGTGTATATAAGCAGGCAACCTGTGGCTAGCTCTGATTACACTCTGCTCTGAATTTGAACTTCTGCTTGTGATTTGACCTTCCTTTTGCCTCTCTCTTGTATTCTGACCTCTCGTTGTGACCTTTGCTAGTTGCCTATCCTCCTTGCCTGCTGTATGCTCCTGCTGCCGCACGCCGCCCGTTACCTGTCTCTGCTTTTATCTGTCCCTCCTGCACTTACTCAAGTTAGGGACCGTCGTCCAGTTGCGCTCCGTTGTTTAGGACAGGAAGTGCAAGTAGTCAGGGACAGAGGTGTGGGTGGCAGTCTAGTGGGTGCACACTCTCTCTCTTATTCTAGGGTGGCGTGACAGGTACATATGATTTTTGGTTGCTCTATATTACACTTTTTGTGAGGCAAGGTAACAAAAAATAGCTGTTTTGGCACTGTTTTTATTTTTTGTTATTTACAACGTTCATCTGACAGGTTAGATCATGTGGCATTTTATAGAGCAGGTTGTTACGGACGCGATGATACCAAATGTCACAACTTTTTTTGGTTGTTTGTTTCAGTTTTACATAATAAAGTATTTTTTTTTTAAATTATTTTTTAGTTTTCATATTCTGAAAGCCATATTTTATTTTTATTTTTTGGGCAACTGTCTTATGTAGGGGCTACTTTTTTTTCGGTATGAGATGACAGTTTGATTGGTACTATTTTAGGGTGCATATGACTTTTTGATCGCTTGCCATGCCTTTTGTGATGTAAGGTAACAAAAAATTGCTTTTTTGACACAATTGTTTTTTACAGTGTTCATCTGAGGGGTTAGTTCATGTGAAATTTTATACAGAAGGTTCTTACGGATGCGGCAATACATAAAATGTATACTTTTTTTTTACATTTTACACAATAATATCATTTTTGAAACAAAAAAAAAATCATGTTTTAGTGGCTCCATATTCTGAGAGCCATAGTTTTTTTATTTTTTGGGTGATTGTCTTAGGTAGGGTATCATTTTCTGAAGGATGAGATGTCGGTTTCATTGGCACTATCTTGGGTGCATATGACTTTTTTATCGCTTGCTATTACACTTTTTGTGATGTAAGGTGACAAAAAATTGCTTTTTTGATACTATTTTTTTTAATTTATTTTTTACAGTGTTCACCTGAGGGGTTAGATCATGTGGTATTTTTTAGATCAGGTTGTTACAGACGCGGCGATACATAATAAGTCTACTTTATTTTATTTTTTACATTTAACACAATAAAAGCATTTTTGAAACAAAAAAATCATGTTTTAGTGTCTCCATAGTCTGAGAGTCCATCGGGCTGCCCTCCCTGCTATCGAGTTCCGGTCACTGCAGCGCGCGGACCCGATGGCCACTCGCACCAGCAGGATACCGCACGTGCCGCGTTCAGAGCTGACCATGGCAGTGCGAGGGTTAATGCGCTGGCATCGGTGTTTTCACCAATGCCGGCTCATACAGGAGGGGTCCGGCTATCAGTGACTGCCGGGCCCCTGCTGCTGATCGGGCGGGCGCAGCTCCTGAGCCCGTCGTACATGTTAGGGGCTATTCCTTAAGTCTACATCCACCAGCACTGTACATGTACCGCACGGGTCTTTATGGGGTTAAAGGGGTTGTCTGGGATCTTAAAAAATGTCATAAAATTGTGTAAACTTTGTCTAGTCTCCTACACAACATAATAATTAGTGTTGAGCGGACGTAGATGAGCTACAGCTGGAACAGTTCCCACAGTGCTGTGTGCTGCAACATCAGCCAGAAATGTACATGCCCACTACACCCTTAACCCCTTAGTGACCACCCATACGTGTTTTTACGGAGGTCACTAATGGGCTTTAGGCTGGGCAGCCACGCTTTTACGGCGGCCCAGTCTGCAGCGCTGCACGGCTCCCCTCAGCAGCGGGAGCACGGACCCGGTCTCACATGAGAGCCGGGCCTCAGCTTACAGCCCGAACCGGCAGGAGTGCCGATCCGATGTTTAACACTACTTTACATGCCGGGCGCAATGGCGCCCGCTGCATGTGGGTGGTAATAGAGGGAGCGGACTCTCTGTCTCATCAGCACCCCGCAAATGCGATTGCGGGGTGCTGATGTGCTGGGAAGCTACCTAGCCTCCGATCAGGCCCCGAGCCTGTCTTCCAGCATCTCCAGCAGACTGTGCCTCTCTGGCGCAGCCTGCTGGTTAAAGTTGGAATAGCGATTGAAGAGTTAAATGTAATGCATTATAGACATAATGCATTACATTTTAAAAGCAATCAAAATACTGTAAATTATAGTCCCCTTGTGGGACTATTAAGCAGTAAAAAATAGAAAAAAATACACATTTATTAACCACTTCAGCCCCCTAGCTTAAACACCCTTAATGACCAGGCCACTTTTTACAATTCCGCACTACACTACTTTACCCGCTTATTGCTCCATCATGCAACTTACCACCCAAATGAATTTTACCTCCTTTTCTTCTCACTAATAGAGCTTTCATTTGGTGGTATTTCATTGTTGCTGACATTTTTACTTTTTTGCCATTAATACAAAATTTAACGACATTTTTGCAAAAATGACATTTTTCACTTTCTGTTGTAAATTTTTTTAAAAAACTACATTTCTATATAAATTTTCTCTAAATTTATTGTTCTACATGTCTTTGATGAAAAAAAGTCCAATAAGTGTATATTTATTGGTTTGGGTAAAAGTTATAGCGTTACAAACTATGGTGCAAAAAGTGAATTTCGGCATTTTGAAGCAGCTCTGACTTTCTGAGCACCTGTCATGTTTCTTCAGGTGCTAGAATGTCAGGATAGTAGAATACCTCCAAATGACACCATTTTAGAAAGAAGACACCCCAAAGTATTCACGGAGGGGCTTGGTGAGTTCATGTATCATTTCATTTTTTTCACAAGTTAGCGGAAAATGACACTTTCTGAGAAAAAAAAAAAAGTTTCAATTTCTGCTAACTTCTGGCAAAAAATAAAATCTCAGACGGACTCACTATGCCCTCAGTGAATACCTTGGGGTGTCTACTTTCCGAAATGGGGTCATTTGTGGGTGTGTTTACTGTTCTGGCATTTTGGGCGGGCTAAATTGTGAGCCGCCATGAAAGCTAAAGGTACTGTTGGATTTGGGATCTTTACAGCTCAGGCTGCAAAAGTGTCACTTATGGGTAGTGCAGCATTAGGAGCAAGGCATGTGTTTTGGGGTGTATTTTTACATATATCCATAGTCAGGAGAGAAATATCTCTGTAAATTGTCAACTTTGTATAAAAATTTTTAAAAGTTGTCGTTTACAGAGATATTTCTCACACAAAGTATGGGTATATATAAAAATACACCCCAAAACACATTGTCCCTACTTCTCCTGAGTACGGCGATACCACATGTGTGCCACTTTTTGCAGCCTGGGTGCGCAAAGGGGCCCTAAAACCAATGAGTACCTTTAGGATTTCACAGGGCATTTTTACACATTTGGATTCCAGACTTCCTCTCACGCTTTAGGGGCCTCTAAATGCCAGGACAGTATAAATACCCCACATGTGACCCCATTTTGGAAAGAAGACACCCCAAGGTATTCCGTGAGGGGTATGGTGAGTTCATGTAGCCTTTATTTTGTCACAAGTTAGTGGAATATGAGACTTTGTAAAAACAAAAAAAATATCACTCGCTAACTTGTGCCAAAAATAAATTCTGTGAACTCGTCATGCCCTCACAGAATACCTTGGGGTGTCTTCTTTCCAAAATGGGGTCACTTGTGGGGTATTTATACTGCCCTGGCATTTAGTTCTAAAGCGTGAGAATCCAAAATGCGCAAAAATGGCCTTAGAAATCCTAAAGGTACTCATTATTTAGGTCTTTGACGCATTTGGCTGCAAAAATAACACATGATATGCAACGTCGGAGAAGTAGGGCAGTATTTGGGGTGTATTTTATATATACCATATATGTGTGTGAGAAATATCGCTGAAAACGACAACTTTTTTACATTTTTTATTCAAAGTTGTCAATTTACAGAGATATTTCTCTCACCCAGCATGGGTATATGTAAAAATACACCCCAAAACACATTGCCCTACTTCTCCTGAGTACGGCGATACCACATGAGTGACACTTTTTGCAGCCAAGATGCGCTAGGGGCCCAAATTCCAATGAGTACCTTTTAGGAGGGCATTTTTACGCATTTTCTTCTCACGCTTTAGAGCCCCTAAAATGCCAGAGCAGTATAAATACCCCACATGTGACCTCATTTTGGAAAGAAGACACCCCAAGGTAATCCGTGAGGGGCATGGCGAGTTCATAGAAGATTTTTTTGGCACAAGTTAGTGGAAATTGATTTTTATTGTTTTTCTCACAAAGTCTCCCTTTCCGCTAACTTTTGACAAAAAGTTTAATTTTTCATGGACTCATTATGCCCCTCAGCGAATACCTTGAGGTGTCTTCTTTCCAAAATGGGGTCACATGTGGGGTATTTATACTGCCCTGGCATTTTAGGGGCCCTAAAGCGTGAGAAGAAAAATGCGTAAAAATGCCATCTCTAAAAGGTACTAATTGGAATTTAAGCCTTTATGATTTGCTGCAAAAGTCACCATGGGTATCGCTGCATTCAGGAGAAGTAGGGCGATGCTTTAGGGTGTATTTTTACATATACCATGTTGGTGAGAGAAATATCTCTGTAAATTGACAACTTTGAATAAAAAATTTAAAAAGTTGTCGCTACAGCGATATTTCACACAAAGCATGGGTATATATAAAAATACACCCCAAAACACATTGCCCTACTTCTCCTGAGTACGGCGATACCACATGAGTGACACTTTTTGCAGCCAAGATGCGCAAAGGGCCCTAAAACCAATGAGTACCTTTAGGATTTCACAGGACATTTTTACGCATTTGGATTCTCACGCTTTAGGACCCCTAAAATGCCAGGGCAGTATAAATACCCCACATGTGACCCCATTGTGGAAAGAAGACACCCCAAGGTATTCCGTGAGGGGCATGGCGAGTTTACAGAAAAAAAAATTTGGCACAAGTTAGCGGAAATGGTATTTTTTTTTTTTTTTTACAGTCTCACATTCCACTAACTTGTGACAAAAATAAAATTTTACATGAACTCACCATACCCTCACGGAATACCTTGGGGTGTCTTCTTTCTAAAATGGGGTCACATGTGAGGTTTTTGTACTGCCCTGGCATTTTAGGGGTCTCCGCAATCATTACACGTATGGCCAGAATTAGGAGTTTTTGCGATTCTCCTTATATTGACCATAACGGGTAATGAGAATTTTTTTCCGTTCAGCCTCTGCGCTGAAAGAAAAAAATGAACGTCACAGATTTTTCCATTCACATTGATCAATGTGGATGAAAAATCTCTACAAAATGTGCAAAAAAAGAGGGAAAAGCTATAAAGCTGCGATCGCTAAGGGACCCTAAGGCCTCATTCAGCTGCCTCGCAATTCTGTTCCGCAAAAATTTTGCGGAACAGAATTGTGGATACATTCAATTCTATGGGGACAGACTTTGTCCCGCCTGATCCGTAATTGCGGATCCGTACTGGAGATCCGCAAAGTATAGAACATGTCTCTATTCTTGTCCGCAACTGCGGACAAGAAAAGGCATTTTCTATATAGTTCTGGCAATGTGGATCCGCAAATGCGGAAAGCACATTGCTGGTGTCCGTAGTTTTGCGGATCCGCGGATTTGCGGATCCGTGATCCGCAAAACACATGCGGACATCTGAATGAGCCTTACAGGGGTGATCAGTGACAGGGGGTGACAGGGGGTGATCAAGGGGTGACATGGGAGATCAGGGGTTAATCAGTGACAGGGGGTGGTGGGTGGGGGGTTGTGTGGTGATTGGTGCACTTGATATTTTTTCTCTGGTGGTCCCAAGCAAGTGACCACCAGAGAAGCGGTAGTAAGCAGATCAGACTCTGTCTCACAGAACAACGCCTGATCTGCGATTTTTTCTGTTATATACAGCCTGCCAGCGCACGATCGGCGCTGGCAGGCTGTAGGTATAACTACATGCGAAGCTCGCTGATGGCGCGCATTGCGCATGATGCGGGAGCGCTGCTCTCGGCCATCTCGCTCGCGAGATGACGCCTAGATGCGTCCGATCAGAGCTACAGGGACCGCCGCCAGGACGCAATCCTGCGTGACGGCGGTCCTGTAGCAGTTAAATAAAAAATTCCATAAAATAAAAATATGCTTTTTTTTCCATTGAAAATACGCTTTCAATGAAAAATTGTGAAAGAAAATATCCCCCATATGTTTGGTATTGCCAGTCCATAACTTAATTCGGACTACATAAATATTACGTAAATTATCCCCATAGTGAACGCCGTAAAATAAAATTAAAAAAGACAGAATTTCTAATTTATTCTTAGTTTCCACCGAAAAAACGAATAACAAGCGCTCTAAAAAGCGGCATTTACTCCAAATTGATACCAATGAAAATACAAGTCTTCCCCAAAAATAAAGCCCTCAATCAACTCCATAGAATAAAAATAAAAAGTTATGGGTCTTGGGAAGTGGCAATGCAAAATAATTTTTTGGGTTAATAAAAGGGTTTTATTGCAAAAAAGTAGTAAAACGTAAAAAATTATAAGTATTTAGTATCACTGTAACCGTACTCGACCCAGAGAATAAAGATATTATGTTATTTGTACCGAACAATGAACGCTCGTAAAATTTATAATGTAAAAACGCAGTGGCAGTATTGCTATTTTTCCCCATCTCCTCCCAGAAAGAGTTAATAAAAGTTAATCAGAAAGTTACATGTACCCCAAAATGGTGCCATTAAAAACTACATCTTTTCCCGTAAAAACAAGCCCTCATAAAGCTATATAGACGAAAAATAAAAAGTTATAGCTCTTGGAACGAGACCATGAAAAAAGGAAGTAAAACGCTTGGTCATAAAGGCCCAAACAGGCTTGGTCACTAAGGGGTTAACTGGGCAAAAAAACTCTACCCACTACACCCTCCATCATCCCCTTGCTTATTCCTTCTAATATTTTCTCCCACACAGCCTCAATATGACAAGCAATGCCTACTCTGCTTGTGGATTGAGTGTCGACCAGCCCAATCCAAGATCACGACCATTCAGCCAGAGCGCACCATATGGGGCCGGGCCATGCCATAAAAAAACAAAACAGTCTCAACAAAGGATGCAGTCATGTGATCACTCTCCCAATCTCTGGGGAGAGACAGCAGAAAAAGTAGTTAAAGTGCATTAGTAAGTTGGAGGCTCTTGCAGGGGAAGCACAGGGAAAGGAAAAAATGTATACCTGGATCACCCCTTTAACCCCTTAAGGACACGGCCCTATTTCACCTTAAGGACCAGGCCATTTTTTCAAAATCTGACCATTGTCACTTTATGTGGTGATAACTTTAAAACGCTTTTTCTTATCCAGTCCATTCTGAGATTGTTTTTTCGTCACATATTGTACTTCATGACAGTGGTAAAATGAAGTCGAAAAATTTCATTTTTATTTATAAAAAAATACCAAATTTACCAAAAATTTTGAAAAATTTGCAATTTTCCAAGTTTCAATTACTCTACTTCTATAATACATAGTAATACTGACAAAAAGTTATTGATTTACATTCCCCATATGTCTACTTCATGTATCGATCATTTTGGGAATGCTATTTCATTTTTGGGGACGTTACAAGGCTTAGAAGTTTAGAAGCAAATCTTGAAATTTTTCAGAAATTTTCAAAACCCACTTTTTAGGGACCAGTTCAGGTCTGAAGTCACTTTGTGAGGCTTACATAATAGAAACCACCCAAAAATTACCCCATTCTAGAAACTACACCCTCAAGGTATTCAAAACTGATTTTACAAACGTCATTAACCCTTTAGGTTTTCCACAAGAGTTAATGGCAAATGGAGATAAAATTTCAGAATTTCGATTTTTTGAAAAATTTTCCGTTTCAATCCATTTTTTCCAGTAACAAAGCAAGGGTTAACAGCCAAACAAAACTCAATTTTTATTGCCCCGATTCTGTAGTTTTCAGAAACACCCTATATGTGGTCATGAACTGCTGTATGGCCAAACTGCAGGGCGCAGAAGGAAAGGAGCGCCATATGGTTTTTGGAAGGCAGATTTTGCTGGACTGGATTTTTGACACCATGTCCCATTTGAAGCCCCCGATGCACCCCTAGAGTAGAAACTCCATAAAAGTGACTCCATCTAAGAAACTACACCCCTCAAGGTATTCAAAACCAGTTTTACAAACTTTGTTAACCCTTTAGGTGTTCCACAAGAGTTATTGGCAAATGGAGATGAAATTTCAGAATTTCTATTTTTTGTTACCTTGTCTCAAAAAAGTGTAATATAGGGCAAACTAAAAATCATATTTACCCTAAAATAATACCAACAAAACTGACACCTTATCCCGTAGTTTCCAAAATGGGGTCACTTTTTTGGAGTTTCTACTGTAGGGGTGCATCAGGGGGCTTCAAATGGGACATAGTGTCAAAAACCAGTCCAGCAAAATCTGCCTTCCAAAACCATATGGCGCTCCCTTCCTTCTGTGCCCTGCCGTTTGGCCATACAGCAGTTTACGACCACATATGGGGTGTTTGTGCAAACAAGAGAATCAGGGCAATAAATATTGAGTTTTGCTTGGCTGTTAACCCTTGCTTTGTTACTGCAAAAATGGATTAAATGGAAAATTTGCAAAAAAATAGCTGTTTTGGGGACTGTTTTTATTTTTTGTTATTTACATAGTTGAACTGACAGGTTAGATTGTGTGCTATTTCTATAGAGCAGGTTGTTACGGACGCGACAATACCAAATATGACTACTTTTTGGGGTTTTTTGTTTCAGTTTTACATAATAAAGCCTTTTTGAAAATAATTTTTTTAGTGTCTCCACATTCTGAAAGCCATAGTTTTATTTTTATTTTTTTGGGCGACTGTGTTATGTAGGGGCTCATTTTTTATGCGGGATGAGATGGCGGTTTGATTGGCACCATCTTGGGGTGCATATGACATTTTGGTCGCTTGCTATGACACTTTTTAGATGTAAGGTGACAAAAATGGCTTTTGACACCGTATTTTTTTTTTTTTTTGCTGTGTTCAGCTGAGGGGTTAGGTCATGTGTTATTTATATAGATCAGGTTGTGACGGACGCGGCGATACATAATATGTATACTTTTATTTATTTATATAAGTTTTACACAATAATATAATTTTTTAAAACAAAAAATCATGTTTTAGTGTCTCCATAGTTTGAGAGCCATATATATTTTTTTTTTTGGGCGATTGTCCTATGTAGGGGCTCATTTTTTGTGGGATGAGATGGCGGTTTGATTGGCACCATCTTGGGGTGCATATGACTTTTTGATCGCTACTATTACACTTTTTGTGATGTAAGGTGACAAAAATGGCTTGTTTGACAACGTTTTTATTTTTTTATGTTTATGGCGTTCATCTGAGGGGTTAGGTCATGTTATATTTTTATAGAGCAGGTCCTTACGGACGCTGCGATACATAATATGTATACCTTTTTTTTATTTATTTTGGTTTTACACAATAATATCCTTTTTGAATGAAAAAACATGTTTTAGTATCTCCATAGTCTGAGAGCCATATATTTTTCAGTTTTTAGGCAATTGTCTCAGGTTGGGTATCATTTTTGCAGGATGAGGTGACGGTTAGATTGGCACTATTTGGGGGTCATATGACTTTTTGATCGCTTGCTATTACACTTTTGTGATGTAAGGTGGCAAAAATGGCTTTTGACAAAGTTTTTATTATTTTTTTTTACAGTGTTTACTTGAGGGGTTAGGTCATGTGATATTTTTATAGAGCAGATTCTTACGGACGGTAGATACCAAATATGTCTACTTTTTAATTTTTTTTACATTTAACACTAAAAAGCATTTTTGAAACAAAAATCATGTTTTAGTCTGAGAGGCATAGTTTTTTTATTTTTTGGCCAATTGTTTTAGGTAGGGGCTCGTTTTTTGTGGGATGAGATGGCGGTTTGATTGGTACTATTTTGGGAGGCAAACGCCTTTTGATCGCTTGTATTACACTTTTAGTGATAATGTGCCAAAAATGGCTTATTTACACCATTTTTTGGTGTTTTTTTATGGCGTTCACCTGAGGAGTTCAGTCATGTGATATTTTTATAGAGCAGGTTTTTACGGACGCGGCGATACCTAATATGTGTAGTGTATTTTATTTTTTTTAATTTTTATTCAGTGTTATGTGTTTTTTTCATTTTTACTTTTTTTTCACTTTTTTACATTTTTTTTTGACCCAGACCCACTTGGTTCTGAAAGATCCAGTGGATCTGGTGTTCAGTAGCATTACAGTACAGTACACTATATAGTGCACTGTACTGTATTTTGTACTTTAGAAGTCTGAATAGACCTTTAGCAGGTCTATTCAGACTTTCAGCACCATGGAGAGCAGGACGCTCCTGAAAGCGCCCTGTCTCCATGGCAACCATCACCCGCTGCCATAACTGGGCAGGGGGTGATGGATGGGAGGGAGTGGAGCACCTCCCTCTGCGATCCCATCCTGTTGGGGGCTGCAAAGGCACAGCAGCCCCCTGATGGGAGAGGGAGGGAGCGCTCCTCCCTGTCAACTCTTTCCATACCGCGGTCCGCACGGACCGCGGTACGGAAGGGTTAAACGGCTGGCATCTGCAGCACAGATGCCAGTCGCTTATCAGAGTGTCAGCAATGTGCTGACACTCTGATAGAACCACTAGACACCAGGGATAGATTACAGGGGAGGCGGGCGGGGGATCGCACCGCGATCCCGCCCGCCGCACCGCCCGCCTCCCGCCCGCCTCGCGCCGCCCGCAACCACCCTCTGCACCCCCGCAGCCACAATATGATTGGGGGCTGCAGGGGGTTAAAAACACAGTTTGGGAGACATCCTCTGATCCCTCGCGGTCATAGACCGCGGGGATCAGAGATCGCACAGAGCGCTGCAAACCGCAGGTCTGAATTGACCTGCGGTTTGCAGCGATCGCCCATATGGGGGTCACAGGACCCCTAGGCATTGTACAAGGTACCTGCTGAATGATTTCAGCAGGTACCTTGTTCCGATCACTGCCAGCTGAGCAGCAGTGATCGGAACAACTCATGACGTACCGGTACGTCATGTGTCCTTAAGGACTCGGGAAACATGCCGTACGGGTACGTCATGTGTCCCAAAGGGGTTAAAAAATAGTACCTCAGGTGCTGTATGTCAGTAAGCTACTTATAGTTATGGAGAGGTAGCCACCCAGTCCATAAATGCTGCCAATTTGATTGATGTCATTGGGGCATATACGTCATCACTGTCCCACTCTAAATCCCTGCCTCTGCGATGTCAATCAAACACGAATGGGCAGTGTTTAGGGATGATCCGCTGTGACTCTTCAGCCGAGTGGCCCCACCTCCATGATTACAGGTAGGTAATTAGCATATGGTGGTGTGGCCATTAAAGCACTTCTTCTACCAAATGCAGCTACTATAATACACGTTTAGAAAGTTATTAACTACACAACAAGACAATAACTCTTTAGGGGTCTAAAGCTATTGGTTCCCTTTTAATATTTCTTACAGAACATTCACAGGTTGTTGTTTTAATACATCATAGCCAAAGGTGTATGTTTTAACGTGACCAAAGGAGGAAACTTTAGTTCCTGACATTTTGATGCCAGTGACAATATGTGCTCTGCTGGCACTAGGAGATCCTGTTTATTGTGTGCACAGGTATTTACTTTTATACATTAACCTAGTTCTGTCTTGTTAAATGGCACGGGGAACCTACGTGTGCTCTGCTATTCCCTTTAGTCACAACAAGACATCGTACAGTGTACTTATAACAACTATTTGCTTTGCTTGAAAATGGTTTATGTATAGTCAGAGGGGTAACATGTAGTATTTGAGCCTCAAAGCAAAATCTGTAACAGGGCCCCACTAGGGTTGTCACAATACCAAAATTTGGATCGATTTCGATACCATAAAAAAGTATTGCGATAATCGATACCCCGCAAAAAAAAAAAAAAACACCAAAAAAGCAGTGTGCATTCCGCATTTTAATTTTTGTTATTTAGGGGCTAAAACCTGGGATCTTTTAATCCCTTGTCCTATTCACTCCAATAGAGATCTATTAGGATGAATAGGACTTCAAACTCTCCCTGCTGCCCTGTGCTTTGTGCACACAGCAGCAGGGAGCTTACCATTGCAGCCAGGGCTTCAGTAGCATCCTGGCTGCCATGGTAACTGATCAGAGCCCCGCAATTACACTTCTGTGGCTCCGATCAGAAGCTACCACCACCAATGAGGAGGAGTCACCAATGAATATAGCAATGGGGGGGGGCATCTTGTGGCCACTGTGCCACCAATGATTATAATAGTTATAGTACTGGGGGGGGGGGGTTGGGGGCACACTGCACCACTAATGATTATACTTTATAATACTGGGGTTGGATGGGGGGGGGGGCACATCGATCCGGGTCTAAAAGTATCGATTGGGTATCGAAACTTCGATACCCGGTGCAACTCTAGGCCCCACATGTACCGATTAAAAAACATTCAGAAAGTCTTCAGACCCATTAACTTTTTTCAAATTTTGCTGTTTCGGCTTTCTGCTAAAATAAAAAAAATCTAGTTTCCCCCACCAATCTGCACTTAATACCCCATAATGACAAAGTGAAAACAAAATTTTAGAAATGTTTGCACAGCAGCCTCCATATTTCTTAAAAGGGTTGTTTGAGTTATTTATATCCTTAGGATAGGTCATCAATTTTATTGGTGGGGGGACGATTCCCAGTACCTCTGCCAATCAGCTGTATGAAGAGAAGGCCGCTGTAAGGATACGGTGGTTTGCGCTCCAGCCTGGATCATGCCCTGTGTAACCATGACAACGATAGCTGTTTGCCTCCCAGGCTGGAAGCAGTGGCCGCTGGTCCGTCTAAGGTGGCTCCGCCCACCCACACTTGGTCAATAAATAGGAGCCAGGTGCTGCACAGGGGGTTCCACTAATGGAGTGCGCACCCTGCCTGCTCCATTTACCACGAGGACTCAAGATCCTAACTACCTGCAACTCTGAACCTCCAGGAGAAACCCTCACCTACCTTACCCGGCTCCACCACTGCAGGATCCCTGCATGACTTCCAACAGCAAGTATCAAGCCTGTCATTTTGTTTCACTGACATTGCTCACTGAAAGGAAGGGACTCGCTGGTGGTTATTAGTACTGCAGGCCTGGGATTCCTGAACGTTGCCAAGAGCTGTTATTCACATGAACTTTAATCTGAACTCTCATTCCTAAAACAAACTTTCCTCACTATTAGTTTTACACTCTATCTTTAGTACGCGGTACATGATTTTGTTAACCCCATACTCTCCGCTTAAGACTGAGAGAGCCGCCTGGGGTACACACTGAGCAGCCGCAAAAGACACCACCAACACTCAATCAGTGTGACAAAAGTGGATTTCAAAGGACACCGCAGTTGAGATCCTAACTGATCAATTTGGTGCGTTACATATTAGTGGAACCCCCATGGATCCAGCGGAGCTCGCGCGGCATATGGTCGCCCTAACTGAGAGGGTGGAAACCCTTAACGTGACCGTACAGAATCTCCAATTGGAAAATCAGACGCTGCGAGATCTCGTCACGTCGCGCACAGGACACCCCCACGATGGACCGGAACCCAAGGTCAGTCCACCTGAACTTTTCTCAGGAGACCGGAAGCAGTTCACGAATTCCTGAATGCGTGCAAACTGATGTTTCAGTTACGCCCGGACCTATCCTACCGATAGAACCAAAGTACTACCATGATCTCGTACCTCAGGGGGAGCCTAGAGCATGGGCTAACACCTATTTAGAAAAGGAAGACCCGGTCTTGAATTCCTTTCCGCAATTTCTTGAAACAATGGCCCTCCTTTACGAGGACCACAACAAGCAGCTGACTGCGGAGACCGCCATTCGCACCCTAAAGCAAGGAGACGACCCGTAGAGGACTTTATTGCGGAATACACTCGTTGGGCCCGTGGAGACGGAATGGAATGATCTCACTCTTAGAAATCAGTTCCGCCTCGGTCTCATCTGAGGCCCTGAAAGATGAGTTAGTCCGCGGAGAGCTGCCACATACACTCGACGCCTTGATGCAGAAGGTCACCACCATTGACAGACGCTTAAGGGAACGCAGGGCTGAGAGGAGTCTCAGGGTTTACACCCACCCCGAGACAGACCAGCCCAGATCCTGTAGCAGAGATGATGGAGATTGGGGCAATTCGTGGTCCTCTGACTGAGAAGAGAAGACCCGGAGACGGAACCTCAACCTCTGCTTATACTGTGCGCTCGGCTGACCATTCGGTTGATGGATGTCCTGCCATAAGAAAGAAACATGAAGGTAAAATGATGACGTTCTGTAACTTAGGCAGAAAAATAACAACACAAGTGGTTACATTTATACGTCTCTTACCTTACAGTGGGACCAAGACCGAACTATCGTTGATGCAATGGTGGACACGGAGCTTCGGGAATTTTATCGATAAGCATCTAGTAGAGAGAAATAAAATTCCTATACAAGGAAAAATGTATCGATATCCGTGAGTTTTATTGATGGTACAACCTCTAGACCTATCCATAGCCAGACTCAACCCCTTTTGGTGACAAGCTTAAAATAGCCACACAGAATTTTTATCCTTTGATGTCATACACTCCCTTCGTTCCCCATCATTTTAGGCTTGCCTTGGCTCCGGTTACATCAACCAGTTCTCCTATGGGAACAGGGAGAATTGGGTTTACCTCACGTTATTGCAGGGAGACCTGCTTCCCTATTAAAACGCTCATGCATGTAGGGGTGAACCAGGTCCCTACCCAATACTCAGAGTTCTCGGAGGTATTTAGTGCAAACATGGCGGAATCCCTACCGCCCATAGACCCTACGATTGCCCCATAGACCTACTGCCGGGCAGTGAAATACCCACAGGAAGAATCTACCCATTGGCACAACCAGAACTTGACCACCTCAAACAGTATCTCGAAGAGAACTTAAGGAAGGGATTCATTCGCCTTCAACCTCCCCTGCAGCCGCGGGTATGTTCTTCGTAAGGAACAAAGACTTGAGCCTCAGACCCATCATTGATTACAGAGCATTAAATAAAATAACAATAAAAACCGGTACCCCCTGCCGCTAATATCCGAGCTTATTGAAAGACTCCAAACATCAACTATCTACACTAAACTGGACTTGAGAGGCGCATACAACTTGATTAGGATTAGAACCGGGGATGAATGGAAAACTGCTTTCCGCACCCGGCACGGACTCTTTGAGTACATGGTAATGCCTTTCGGCTTGTGCAATGCCCCTGCCACATTCCAAAACTTTATCAACGACATATTTAGGGATCTACTAGATGTATGTGTTGTCATCTATCTAGATGACATATTGGTCTACTCCGATAACCTACAAGATCACAGGAAACACGTCCGTTGGGTACTTGCGCGATTAAGCGTCCATCACTTATATGTCAAACCAGAAAAGTGTATATTCGAGACTACTACCCTTCCGTTCCTTGGTTATATAATCTCACCCAAGGGAATTCAGATGGATCAGTCAAAGATCACTTGCATCCAAAACTGGCCAACTCCGGACTCCAGGAAAGCCCTCCAGCGTTTCATAGGGTTCTCGAACTTCTACAGGAAATTCATCAAAGACTTCTCCGCTACCATCAAACCCCTAACCAGATTAACTAGTGTCAACACGAAATTTGTTTGGTCCATGGAGGCCCAATCAGCTTTTGAGTTACTTAAAGACAAATTCACTTCAGCACCAATTCTGACCATTCCGAATCCAAACTATCACTTTGTGCTGAAGTAGATGCATCACAGGCAGCCATAGGAGCTGTTCTGTCCCAGCGGAGCTCCTTCTCATCCCCATTACATCCTGTCGGGTTCTACCCCAGACTCTAAACACCGCTGAAATCAACTACCCCATAGGGGAAAAGGAACTTCTTGCCATAAAATGTTCCCTTAGAGAACTGGAGGCACCTACTTGAAGGTTCAACACACCCCATCACAATATACACGGATCACCGTAATTTACAATACCTGAAAACCAGTAAAACACTGTCAGCACGTCAGGTACGGTGGAGTTTTTTTTTGACAGATTCGACTTTCAAATTACTTATCGACCAGGCTCAAAATGGGAAGGCTGACGCCTTATCACGTCTGGCTGAATGCCGCGCCGCAGTCACTGCCCCCACATGCATTATACCACCTAACAAAATTATCTTCGCCACCATCGAATTGGAAACCCAGCTTAAGGATGCTCTGAAAATTGACTGTGCTAACATCCCCCGGGACTTCTGAAAGACCAACGGGGTTTCCTCTACAAAAACAACCTACTGTACATACCAACTCCTCTCACCACCCAGGTAATCAAACTCTGCCATGACTCACCCTCGCGGGACACCCTGGCATTGCCAAAACCATAAACCTGATACGCAGGAACTTCTGGTGGCCAAAATGACCAAAGAAATTAAGCAATATGTTTCCACGTGCGAGACATGTGCCTCATGCAAAGTGATAGAAATCGACCATATGGCCTTCTTATGAGTCTTCCTATCCCCAACAGACCCTGGGAATGGGTTTCAATGGACTTCATTGTAGAACTCCCCGCTCCAGAGGAAACAACACCATCATGGTTGTAGTAGACCTACTAACTAAGATGGCACACTTCATCGCCCTCAAAATTACCTTCCTCCAGTGAAACTGCCGAGGCCTTTCTGTCCAATGTCATAAAACTACATGGAATCCCTAGCCAAGTTATATCAGACAGGGGTTCACAATTTGTATCCAAATTTTGGAGAGCACTTTGTCTTAGACTCCAAATCGACCATAGAATGTCTACCGCCTACCACCCCCAAACTAACGGGCAGACGGAAAGGGTGAACCAATGTCTGGAACAATTTCTCAGATGTCACTGCTCATTCCTTCAAGATGACTGGGAAAGCCTACTCCCTCTTGCCGAACTCAGCACAACAATTCTGTGAATTCCTCCACTTTACATAGTCCATTCTTTGCTAATTATGGATTCCACCCTAGGTCTCTCCCTGAAATCAACCTTCCTACAAACGTTCCTGCCACAGATGATTTTGTAACTACTCTTGCAAACAACCCTCAGGATGCTGAAAGACAACCTCCAACGGGCAAAGGAAAGGCAGAAGATCTACTACGACCGTCACAGAAGAGAAAATCCTCCTTATCAGGTTGGAGACTCGGTATGGCTGTCAACGAGAAACCTTCGGTTGGAGGTACCTGCTAAGAAACTGGGTAGGCAATTTTGGGTCCTTTTCTGATAGAAAGAATTATCAACCCCAACACGGTGAGACTTACCCTTCCTCCTCGACTACAGGTACATCCCACATTCCATGTATCGTTGCTAAAACCGTTTAGACCTAGCCCGTTCCCTCACGGGTTCCTCAACCCTCCCCGATAGATGTCCGAGGTGAGGAGGAATTTGAGGTTGAGCAGCTTCTCGACTCCAGAAGAAGACGGGGAGGATCCAGTACCTCGTTAGATGGAAGGGTTACGGGTCTCAGGATGACTCTTGGGAAGATGTGCGAGACGTCCATGCACCCAGACTCCAAAGGTTGTTTCACAGGAGATTTCCCGACCGACCCTCCCTACTGGGGTACCCCGGAGAGGGTCCCCTTAAGGGGGTACTGTAAGGATACGGTGGTTTGCGCTCCAGCCTGGATCATGCCCTGTGTAACCATGACAACGATCGCTGTTTGCCTCCCAGGCTGGAAGCAGTGGCCGCTGGTCCGTCTAAGGTGGCTCCGCCCACCCACACTTGGTCAATAAATAGGAGCCAGGTGCTGCACAGGGGGTTCCACTAATGGAGTGCGCACCCTGCCTGCTCCATTCACCACGAGGACTCAAGATCCTAACTACCTGCAACTCTGAACCTCCAGGAGAAACCCTCACCTACCTTACCCGGCTCCACCACTGCAGGATCCCTGCATGACTTCCAACAGCAAGTATCAAGCCTGTCATTTTGTTTCACTGACATTGCTCACTGAATTGCTCCACGCGAGTGCTGCCTTCTCTTCATTGTTTACCTGCTTGTCATCGCAACCACAGCGCTGAGCAGGTGTAATTACAAGTAAGGCTACTTTCACACCTGCGCTTTCTCTTTCCGCTATTGAGATGCGTCATAGGATCTCATTTGCGGAGGAAAACGCTCAGTTTTTTTCCAATTCATTGTCAATGGGGACAAAACTGAACTGAAGGAAACGGAGTGCACCAGAATGCTTTCCGTTCCATTTCATTGCGTTCCCATGACGCACACAAAAGCACTGCAAGCAGTTTTTTTGAGTGTGTCCTGGTATGCAGAGCAAGACGGATCTGTCATGACTTACAATGTAAGTCAATAGAGACGGATCCGTTTTCTGTGACACAAACGAAAACAGATCTGTCCCCCGTTGACTTACAATGGTTTTAGAGACAGATCCGTCAGGGTTATTTTAGAGATAATACAACCTGATCCGTTCATAATGGATGCAGACAGTTATATTATCATGACAGAAGCGTTTTTGCTGATCCATGATGGATCCAGCAAAAATGCAGATGTGAAAGTAGCCTAAGGCCCCTTTCACACGGGCGAGTTTTCCGCGCGGGTGCAATGCGTGAGGAGGACGCATTGCACCCGCACTGAATCCGGACCCATTCATTTCTATGGGGCTGTGCACATGAGCGGTGATTTTCACGCATCACTTCTGCGCTGCGTGAAAATCGCAGCATGTTCTATATTCTGCGCCACGCAACTCAGGCCCCATAGAAGTGAATGGGGCTGCGGGAAAATCGCAAGCATCCGCAAACTAAGCGCGGATGCGCTACGATTTTCCCGCATTGTTGCTTAGCAACGGGACTCAATTTATTATTTCCCTTATAACATGGTTATAAGGGAAATAATAGCATTCTTAATAAAGAATGCATTGTTAAATGAAGAGGAAGGGGTTAAAATAATAAAGTTAAAGGACCTTTCATCGATTTGAAACTAAATACTAACTTGCAGAGCTGCCAGGGTCCCCCTGCACTTACTTGTATGTCTGGGCGCCGCTCCGTGCCGGTATAGGCTCCGGTGTCTGAGCTCCTCTGTTGATGGCGGGGACTTTGTATCAGGCGTGTCCTTGCTGCAGAGCTGGCCAACAGCGCACAGCTCATAGCCAGGCTATGAGCTGTGTGCTGTGATTGGCCAGCTCTGCAGCAAGGGACACGCTGATACAAAGTCCCCGCCCCATACAACAGAGGGAGCTCGACACCGAGCCTATACCGAGCGAACGGAGCGGCGCCAGACATACAAGTAAGTGCAGGGGGACCCTGGACGCCGCTCTGCCCACAGGTATAGTTAGTTTTTAGTTTTAAAATCGGTGAAAGGTCCTCTTAACTTACCTTAGCCACTTCATCGCGTGAGTCGCGATCTGTCCTCTCTTTCCCTGCAGCATCTATGATCTAAGCGACCTGTGATGACGTCACATCACATGGCTCAATCACATGCTCCATCACTATGGTGATGGAGCATGTGATTGGGCCATGTGATGCTGTGACATCATCACAGGTCCTTTCCCTACCAGCAAGCTAACGGAGAGGAGGCCGGGCTTCACAATCAAATGGACCAGGTAAGTTATTATTAGTTTATTATTTTTAACCCATTCAGCACCGGGTTCAACATTAGGAAGATGGTTACAGGGTATTATTTCACATTATAACTATGTTATAATGTGAAATAATACCAGCGGGATACTTCTGACCCAAACATGCACTTCTGTGAAGAAGTGCAGGTTCGGGTCTGGGTACCAAAAGTGCCGATTTTTCTCCCGCGCGTGCAAAACGCATGACAGCGATTTGCACTCGCAGGGAAAAATCGCGGCGATTCCCGCAACGCACCCGCACTGTTTGACGGAGTGCACCCGCAACGCCCGTGTGAAAGAGGCCTAAGCCGTCCATTTCACTTCTATGGGACGGCTCTTTAGGCCCCTTTCACACGAGCGTGTCCGGATTAGGTCCGGATGCGTTGCGGATGCGTTCAGTGAAAACTGTGCGATTTCACAGGCAAAGCCATTCAGTTTTGTCTGCGATTGCGTTCAGTTTTTTCCGCGCGGGTGCAATGCGTTTTGATGCGTTTTTCACGCGCGTGATAAAAAACTGAAGGTTACAAACAACATCTCCTAGCAACCATTAGTGAAAAACGCAACGCACCCGCACTTGCTTGCGGATGCAATGCGTTTTTCACGCAGCCCCATTCACTTCTATGGGGCTAGGGATGCATGAAAAACGCAGAATATAGAACATGCTACGATTTTCACGCAACGCACAAGTGATGCGTGAAAAAAAACGCTCATGTACACAAACCCATTGAAATGAATGGGTCAGGATTCAGTGCGGGTGCAATGCGTTCACATCACGCATTGCACCCGCACGGAAAACTCGCCCGTGTGAAAGGGGCCTTAGTATTCACTTGACTCGAAGGAGCTGTCCCACAGAAGTGAATGAGATGGCTTGCTTGTAATTGCACCTGCTCACCGCTGTGGTTGCCGGGAGTCGGACCCCCACGATCTGATATTAATGCCCTATCCTGAGAATAGATCATCAATATAAATAAAGCGGACAACACCTTTAAATGGAAGACGTTAGGAACAACTAAGACTGTTCCTAGAGCTGGCCGCCCCACCAAACTAAGTAATCGGGGGAAAAGAGCCTTGGTAAGATGGATGACCAAGAACCAAATAGTCTAAGTGAGTCCAAAGATCCTGTGTGCAGATAGGAGAAACTTCCAGAAGGTCAACCATTACTGCAGCATTCCACCAATCTAGGCTTTATGGCAGAGTGGCCAGAAAGAAGCCTCTCAGTAAAAGACACAGAAAAGTTTACAAAAAAACTAAATGTGAAACAAGTGAAAGGATCTGAACTCTGAAGACTTTCTGAATGCACTTTATAATGGCAGTGTCTTCTTTTATGGCCCAGGGCCAGGAAGCTACAGCTTTTTCATGGTTTTCAAGATCCCTGCTTGCAGTGGATAGAAATCTGTCTTAATCATGTGATGATTCCACAAGTTTAGTACTGTTTAAAAGCTCTTGTAAGGAACCATGAAGGCGCAGAGAAGGTGCTCTTACTGTTAACCTCCAGTGGAATTCCCCCTTAAAGCGTGTTTGCAACTTCAGTAACCCGGCTTATTTGTGCTGTGCACTTAGAGACGGCACATTTCCCCGCACCCTAGATCTGTTTGTCATATTT
>CM065590.1:110325556-110479932 GCA_033119425.1 Bufotes viridis | reverse complement strand
ATTACAAGTTACAGTACATACGGCAGTCTCTGACATAGCAAGGAGATCACAGAGGGTTAACACACAGGACTCTCACAGTACAGGCGGCTTGCACTCTCTACCTGTCTGATCCTGGAAATGTAGACACTTTCTTCCAAGGCCCCAATGCCCTCAATCTGGCGTATATCCTTGGGATTAGATTAAGTACCTCCTCTGGTATATAGTACCTCTTGCTTTCTCTGTTGCTGCTCTGCCTTCCCTCAGCTCCTCAGGCTGGTGACCAGAAATGCTCCTGCTGGAATCCTTCTCCTGTTTGCAGCTCGACTAAGGAGGCAACACATCTCCACTAGTCCTAGGGTCTGGACTGCTCCTCCCAGGGAATGAATCTTCCTAGGCTGGACCCTCTCAGGCTATAGGGCCTGGGCTGACTTAAACAGGCGCAGGGCCTGAACTCTGGACACCTTCACAGGCTCATGGCCTGGGCTTAACCTTGCAGGCACAAGGCCTGGGCTTAGACTGACTTGTGCCTTCCCTGACTGGGCCTTATATAACCTAGGGCTCCCTAGCTCCCTCTAGTGACTAGAGCTGGAATTGAAATCCCTAGCAGGCCTGTACATGAAATACTCACAGTAACAGGGAAGTGCATAGCATTACATTACATTTGAAGATTATTTATACCAACCTCCCCATAAATAAAGGGGAAAACGACAGCACACCAGTGACCCTTCTGTAGTGACGGGCATTACAGCTCCCGTACACTACATACCCCGCTGCTTTAAGGTGAGTACGACCTCGTACTCCAACAGGGCCCGCCCAACTGGAATTTTCACCTGGAATACCAAAAGGACATGCAGGCATACATATTCATATATATCAGCATCATCTGCATAGATATTCATATCAGGTCCAGCTGGCAAAGGTGAAGTGCTGTGACAAGGGGCGTCGTTCTCTTCTCTCAGGATAGTGAATGGAACTGGGGCGCTGACCTGGCACAGCGGATAAAAGGGAATACCAGGATAGTCCATGACATATTATAAGTCCATAATAAAATATTATAAATTTTGGCTCACATTCAGGGAGTCCATGGAAATAAAGATCACAGAGGCTCGCACATGGGGAGTCCATCTCTGGGCACATTGGCTTGAATATAAAACTGTAGCAATAAATACGGTCAGCAATACACATACCATTGACATCACAGGACTCTGACAATACCAGGGCCATGTTATCCTGGCAAGTCCTGCGTACCTTTAAAGTGCTGACATAAAATTCCCTTTCAACCTGAAATGGGGGTTAAAAGGGGAAAAGGTGCAAATAAAAGCACAACTTGGATTTGTTGAGAGATTTTTTTTTCAAAGCAGGCAGGATGTCCCGGAAACCAAACAGGGCAGGCTGGGAGCAGTGGTTCCACAGTGGCAACTTATCTTCACAAAAATGCCACCGGCCGTGGAGAACTGGCAGCAAGCTCCACCAGCCTGTCAACAATATGGGACAGCTCCTGCAACACCTCCAGATACTCCTGTGAGATTCAGCAGCATGGCCTAGCAGGCCTGCTCACAGGTAGGTGTCGTACTCCTCTGGCTCACTATCTGAAGAGGAAGCAGGCGGCTTCTAATTGCGGCTTACCCACGAACGGGTCCTCCTGGATTGACTTCGCCAGCTCTTCAAACCTCTTCTTCCTAGCAGTCGTCTTCCACGCGACCGCGGCCTGCAGTTCGGTCATCAATGTCGGCCATTGCGGGTGCCGGCGGCGGATCCCACGGCGATCAGCAGCTTGCTCTCGCAGGTG
The DNA here is from genome assembly GCA_033119425.1 of Bufotes viridis. Lineage (NCBI taxonomy): Eukaryota > Metazoa > Chordata > Amphibia > Anura > Bufonidae > Bufotes > Bufotes viridis. The sequence goes on along the minus strand of CM065590.1, from coordinate 110,478,164 downwards.
GATGGTCCAGGCTGGAGGGTCCCAGGTCTCTGGTGCAGGGGAGTCTGGTGGTGTAGCGCCCCACTCTCCTATGGGCTCTGGCGCGGGCATGCTGGCGTCCGGCGCCGCCATCTTCTCACCAGTTTCTTCTTTCAGCTCCAACACAGGCTCCTCCCTCGGGCTGGGCAGATCTCTCCTCAACTCCGGCCCGCCCCCTAGGTATAACGCAATAGGGTAGGCGGCCACATTATAATCCACAAAGATGGGCGGAATCCCAGGGCAGTTTTCTCCTCCCTCCTGGAGGGTTTTGGCGCCAAATTTTCGCGCCACTGAGGATAGTGATGGTGCATGAAGAAGTCCAATGGCGCCGGCGGCCATCTTGGGTGCCATGATGCGGCTATTCACTGACAGCAAGCCGCGGTAGTAAAACAGCATAAAAGTCCACAAAAACGCACCCTGATGCAGCGATTTTCTTCCTCTTGATAGCGCAACACTGCACAGCGCTTTTTGGAGGTTTTAAGCACACTTTTCTGTACGTTTTAAGTCCACAAAGTCCACTTTCAATAAACAGGCAATTTGTCACTTTGGTCACAGGGCAAAATGGATAAGGCACAAAGTTTACGCTTCTTGCACTAATAAGCGTGCGTATCCTGTTCGTGACGCCAAAAGAGAGGTGCAGCGTACTCAAGTTAGGGTTAATAGTGTTCTTGGGTGTGGTAGTGCAATGGTGACCACTAACCTGAGACAGGCTGACTCTCTGGCAGGTAGTTGTAGATAGAGTTCGTGACGCCAGTGCCAATTAACGGTGGCACACCGTTTGCTGATTGTAGGAATAAATGAGGAACCACTTTATGATAAAACAGAACTTTAACTTTACTGAAGTACTTGATGGTTATCATACACGGACATAGATGGAAGCGCAGTTCCTTTGAAGACGGTTGGTTTCAGTAAATTACAAGTTACAGTACATACGGCAGTCTCTGACATAGCAAGGAGATCACAGAGGGTTAACACACAGGACTCTCACAGTACAGGCGGCTTGCACTCTCTACCTGTCTGATCCTGGAAATGTAGACACTTTCTTCCAAGGCCCCAATGCCCTCAATCTGGCGTATATCCTTGGGATTAGATTAAGTACCTCCTCTGGTATATAGTACCTCTTGCTTTCTCTGTTGCTGCTCTGCCTTCCCTCAGCTCCTCAGGCTGGTGACCAGAAATGCTCCTGCTGGAATCCTTCTCCTGTTTGCAGCTCGACTAAGGAGGCAACACATCTCCACTAGTCCTAGGGTCTGGACTGCTCCTCCCAGGGAATGAATCTTCCTAGGCTGGACCCTCTCAGGCTATAGGGCCTGGGCTGACTTAAACAGGCGCAGGGCCTGAACTCTGGACACCTTCACAGGCTCATGGCCTGGGCTTAACCTTGCAGGCACAAGGCCTGGGCTTAGACTGACTTGTGCCTTCCCTGACTGGGCCTTATATAACCTAGGGCTCCCTAGCTCCCTCTAGTGACTAGAGCTGGAATTGAAATCCCTAGCAGGCCTGTACATGAAATACTCACAGTAACAGGGAAGTGCATAGCATTACATTACATTTGAAGATTATTTATACCAACCTCCCCATAAATAAAGGGGAAAACGACAGCACACCAGTGACCCTTCTGTAGTGACGGGCATTACAGCTCCCGTACACTACAGTTCTATATTCTGCGTTTTTCACGCAACGCAGGCCCCATAGAAGTGAATGGGGCTGCGGGAAAATCGCAAGCATCCGCAACCAAGTGCGGATGCGTTGCGATTTTCCCGCATTGTTGCTTAGCAACGGGACCCAATCTCTATTATTTCCCCTTATAACATGGTTATAAGGGGAAATAATAGCATTCTTAATAAAGAACGCATTGTTAAATGAAGAGGAAGGGGTTAAAAATAATAAAAGTTAACTTACCTTAGCCACTTGATCGCGTAGTCGCGATCTGTCCTCTCTTTCCCTGCAGCATCTATGATCTGAAAGGACCTGTGATGATGTCACATCACATGGTCCAATCACATGGTCCATCTTACCATGGTGATGGACCATGTGATTGGACCATGTGATGTGACGCCATCACAGGTCCTTTAGATCATAGATGCTGCAGGAAAGAGAGGACAGATCGCGACTACGCGATCAAGTGGCTAAGGTAAGTTAACTTTTATTATTTTTAACCCTTCCTCTTCATTTAACAATGCATTCTTTATTAAGAATGCTATTATTTCCCCTTATAACCATGTTATAAGGGGAAATAATCAATTCTCCAGAAGACCCGAAACAGGACTTCAGTGATGAAGTCCGGCTTCGGGTTGGGTACCAAACATGGCGTTTTTTCTCACGCGCGTGCAAAACGTGTTGCAAACGTTTGCACCCGCGCGGGAAAAACGCTCATATTCCCGCAACGCACCCGCCTCTTATCCGGGCGTCAAACATGACGCCCGTGTGAAAGAGGCCTTAGAATCACTGCACACGTCACTTATTTGGGCAGTCACGGGGCCAAAACTGACCAAATAACTCTAGTAATAACTCAGCCTTACAGGTCCATATTAACGTCAAGAAGAAGCGCACTCCTTTTACACCGTCGTCAGCTGATTCCACATAGATGTCTACAGAACCTGTTCTATTAAACGCTTATACAAATAGAGACCCTCCGACAGAGTGGAGAGGGTGTCAGCAGTAAGTTTGTGTTGAAGTCACTGATTATTTTGCCCTTCTTCTGATCCGTGAGAACAATAACCCACAAAAAACGGATCCTGTCTGGGGAGCATACACCTTCACTCGGTCAGCATTTGCTCAATAATCCATCAGTATTGCTAATGCACAAAATAATAATTTAACATTGTAAAATCTGGTGTCTTCATGATAAATCTGCATCGTGGGCACCCCGTGTCAACTTCTACACACTTTCAAAATAATCCTTCAGTGGGGCGAATAGATGCTATATGACCGGGATGCTTCATGACCTTCAAAGGAGCAGCTGTCGGGAGCAGTGGTTCATTTCTGAGATGTCCGTATAGTGCAGGGGGAATCCGAAGACCCTCTCCATGTCCGTGCACCATAGCATGCCCTCCTTTTGATTTCCATGATGACTGGGAACCCGTGATGTTTTCACCGGACGATGAGACCGGGCCTTGGTTGGTGGTTTGAATCTTGACTAACTTTACGACTCTTCTAGGCTCCAAGCTATCTTGAACCTTTGTCTTCTCATTGTCTGTAGCTACTAAAGTTCTGTTCATGCCAGGCAGGTTGCCCGCAGAAGTATCTTGGTCGATGAGCAGCCAATACCGCACTTGCAGCAATCTTGACAGAATTAGTCTCCAGGTGGAGAGGAATTGTTTTCTTTGCATGCTTTCTCTATCGCAACACCACGTCATTGAATAAACAGAAGACTGGCCGATTCTCTCCTGTCTTAGGCAACATGTAATGTTTATTAGTAAATTCATTAAATATGTAATATTAAATTGAACCAAAACTTGATTAAAATTATAAGAAAGTATATTTAAATTCGCCAAAAACTGACCAAATAACTCAAGCATGAACTCAGCCTTACAGGTCCATGTTAGTGTTAAGAAGAATCGCACTTCTTTTACACCCTCGTCGCATGATTCCACATAGGTGCCTAGAGAACCTGCTCTATTAAACGCTTATACAAGTAGAGCCCCCCGACAGAGTGGAGAGGGTGTCAGCAGTAAGTTTGTGTTGACGTCACTGATTAATTTGCCCTTCCTCTGATCCACTAGAACAATAACCCACAAAAAACGGATCCTGTCTGTGGAGCATACGCCTTCACTCGGTCATCATTTGCTTAATAATCCATGAGTATTGCTAATACCAAAAAAACAGGAGTGGATCTAAAACAGATGACAAGTGGAGGTAATATTTGCACGTCTTCTGTGTTTTGTACCCACTCCTGCTTTTGGCTACCTAATCATAAGCCAATTCTGATGGGACCATAGAGGCCTTACAACTGCTACGTAGACAGGATCTGTTGTGCATCTAATTTTTCCTACCGCCTGACCAATCAGAAGAAAGGTCAAATAAATGGTGATTTCAATAAGGCCAAAAAAGGACAATAGCGACCCCGTAATAGAGTGGAGAGTGGCCCTAAGACATAGTGGTGAGGTGGAAGCAGCATGAGGAGACCACCAAGTGGCACAATGACAGGGTCTGGAGGTGATAGCAGCAGTATGAGTAGACCACAGAGTGGCAAGGTGACATAGTGTGGAAATGGCAGCATCAGGAGGCCACAGAGTGGCAAGGTGATATAGTGTGGAGATGGCAGCAACATGATACCACAGAGTAGCATGGTGACATAGTGGGGACATGGCTGCATCAGGAGGCCACAGAGTGGGATAGTGACATAGTGTGGACATGGCTGCATCAGTTGGCCACAGAGTGGCATGGTGACATAGTGTGGAGATGGCAGCATCAGGAGGCCACAGATTGGCATGGTGACATAGTGTGGACATAGCAGCAACAGCAGCAGCATGATACCACAGAGTGGCACGGTGACATAGTGTGGAGATGGATGATTTAATTTGATGCATCAGGCATTGGTGGGTGGAAATCCTGGCTGATCCACTCCTGATTCATCTTGACAAAAGTAAGTCTCTACACATTTTGGGTGGACAGGCGAGTTCTTCCTGGGGTAACTATGGCCCCCGCTGCACTAAACACCCGCTCTGATGCCACACTACTGGCCGGGCAGGACAGCTTTTCTGGGGCAAACTCGGCCAGTTGCGGCCACAAATCCAGTTTGGCTGCCCAGTAGTCCAGCGGATCGTCTATGACAGCTGGCAGGGTGCTGTCAAAGTATGCCACCACTTGCTGGTTCAGGTCCTGCTCCAGGTCTACCTGCTGCTGCTAGTGAGTAGTTTCTTCACTATGCGGGTCAAGAAAGCTGCTCATCAGCGACTCTAGACTGCTGGTGATGCTATCACTTGCGACGAAGTCGAAGATCGAGTCAACCAATCAAGAACTGCTGGGTTGCTGGTCAAGACAAGATCGCTAGCTGACATGTGGACTTGAGGCCTCGGGAAGAAACTCCTGCTGCCATGCCCCCTTACTCTGCTGCGACCTGTGCCTGCACCAGAATAATTTACGCCTCTGCTACTCCCCTGTGCAGGACCTGGCACTTCTCTGTCTGACATACTTTTAAATTAACTAAATAAATTAAAAGCAAATTACAACACCCCTAAAAGCGCCAACTATATTTTTATTTTTTTACTGAGATAGGCAACTAAAGGATTTGAAATTGGCAACGAAACGATTTCAGCGTAAACAACAGCAAAAGTGAATTGCATATATATTTCTCATATTGGACTAAAATAGGCCACTAAATGATTTCTAAGTAAATAATAGAAAAAGTGAACTGCGTATATTTTTCTCTTTTTCTCGCGAAATATGACAATAAACGCTTTTAGCGCAAATAACAGCAAATGTGAACTGCGTCTATTTTTCTCTTATTGGAGTGAAACATGGCACTAAACGCTTTTAGCGCAAATAACACCAAATGTGAACTGCGTCAATTTCTCGTATTGTAGTGAAATATGGCAAAAACCCCCACTTTTAGCGCAAATAACACCAAACGTGAAAGCGTCTATTTTTCTTGTATTGGAGTGAAATATGACATTGGGTGGCCGTACTCTTAGGCCCCTTTCACACGGGCATGATTTCTGTGCGGGTGCAATGCGTGAGGTGAACGCATTGCACCCGCACTGAATCCGGACCCATTCATTTCAATGGGGCTGTATACATGAGCGGTGATTTTCCTGCATCACTTTTGCATTGCGTGAAAATCGCAGCATGTTCTATATTCTGTGTTTTTCACGCAACGCAGGCCCCATAGAAGTGAATGGGGCTGCGGGAAAATCGCAAACATCCGCAAGCAAGTGCGGATGCGGTGCGATTTTCCCGCATGGTTGCTAGGAGACGATCGGGATGGGGACCTGATCTTTATTATTTTCCCTTATAACATAGTTATAAAGGAAAATAATAGCATTCTCAATAGAGAATGCAAAGTAAAAAGGGCAATAGAGGGTTAAAAATAATAAAAAAACTAACTCACCTCATCCATTTGATCGCGTAGCTGCCGGTCTCCTGTTCTGTCTTCAGCTGGACGGGGGGGGGGGGGTGAAGGACCTTCAGTGATGTCACTGGGTCACATGGTCCAATCACCTGCTTCCATGATCGCGCATTCTCCCGCAACGCACCCGTCTCTTATCCGGCCGTCAAACATGAAAACGCATTGCACCCCCACTGAATCCGGACCCATTCATTTCTATGGGGCTATTCACATGAGCGGAGATTTTCCCGCATCACTTTTGCGTTGCATGAAAATCGCAGCATGCTCCACTTTCTGCGTTTTTCACGCAACTCAGGCCCCATAGAAGTGAATGGGGCTGCGGGAAAATCGCAAGCAACTACGGATGTGGTGCGATTTTCCCGCATGGTTGCTAGGAGACGATGGGGATGGGGACCCGATCTTTATTATTTTCCCTTATAACATGGTTATAAGGGAAAATAATAGCATTCTAATTACAGAATGTTATGAAAAAGAGGAAGAGAGAGTTAAAAATAAAAAATAAACTTTAACTCACCTCCTCCTCTTGATCGCGTAGGTGCCGGGATCATTCTTCTTTCTTCATTCTGCTGGGTCCTTCCGTGACGTCACTGGGTCACATGGGTCACATGGTCCAATCAAAAGCTTCCATGATTGGACCATGTGACCCATGTGACCCAGTGACGTCACCGAAGGTCCTTCAACCAACAGATATGAAGATAGAAGATGTTCCTTGCACCTATGCGATCAATGGGAGAAGGTGAGTTGAATTTTTTTTTAACCCTCTATTGCCCTGTTAACATAGCATTCTGTATTTAGAATGCTATTATTTTCCCATGTAACCATGTTATAAGGGAAAATAATAAAATATAAAGAATACTCAACCCGAAACCGGACTTCAGTGATGAAGTTGGGCTTCGGGTCTGGGTACCAAACATGCGGATTTTTCACACACGCGTGCAAAACACATTACAAATATTTGCACACAAAAATCGCGCATTTTCCCGCAACGCTTCCGCCTCTTATCCGGGCGTCAAACGTGACGCCCGTGTGAAAGAGGCCTTAGATTACTTTTTAGTTTGCTCATTTCTTTCCCCCCAAAAAAGCAAAACTCCAGACTTGTTTTAATAATGGGAAGTCTTTAAAAGTGCCATCTTGCAGAAAATATACAGGGTTTAAAGTCCATTTGTCAAGTAATATAGAGCTTGTATTGTAACTATAGTGCATACTTGTTCATGTTCCCATTTGGTGCCTCTAGAGGGTGCTGTGCCGCTGCATTGTAAATATATAAAAAAAATTCTATTACCTGATTGGCACTGAATCTATCTGTAAGTGTACAGACAAACATTATAACACATTCATACGTTTAGAATCCCAAAGCTGAAATTAACTATTAAGGGGTAGTCCGAGATTTTAATATTGATGGCCTATCCCCCACCAGAGCACCTTGGCCTCCTAAATCAGCTGATCGGTGAGGGTGTCATGTGTCGGACAGATCAAATTCCAACCCTAAGAAAAAAAGCTTAGTGTCCATGAGATTTGTCTAATCTTATTCACTTTGCTGGTACTGTACTACACTGCTGTTTTTCAGCACAAAATCGACGCAGAAAAAGAGTGCGTAATCCTCATTGTGTGCAGGCACCCTACTCTGCGACTTCAGAAGCTAGCCAAAACAACGCCCACCTGCTCATCCTTCTTCTCGACTAAATTTGCCAGCCAACTGCTCTGCACATTTCAGTGAGATGCAGGATAAGCAGGCGGGCAGAGGTTTGGCTAGCTTCTGATGTTGCAGAGGAGGGGGCAGTCATGAAGGAGCACTGGGAACTTGTGTAAAGGTGGACTTTTCATGTCTCTCCATAGAGGTGTGTTTGGGCTCTCAGGATCGGCTCTCATTGGTCGGCTGGGCAGGCGATTCAAATCCTGCAGCGCTCCTCTCCTCCTCCTTTTGTGTCCGGGAGCCGAGGAGAGAGGCTGCAGGTCCAGAACTGCAGGGATCATCAGCCAGCACCCCCATTTGTGCCGTAGCACCACCACCACCCAGGTATTTAGGGAAAGGTTAGGGACAGGTTAGGTTAGGCAGGGATATACAGGGAAAGTTAGTGAAAAAAAAAAAGTTTTCGTTGCATCACCCTAAAAGCGGGTGTCTGGTACCCCTAGACCCCCAGGGGTGCTGCAGCTTGCACCACCACAACTTTTTTTTGGGGCAAGCTTTTTTTTTTCTGCGTACGCTAATTGTGGCCGGCGCTCTAAGCGTCCGGCCACTGTTATCGCATCACACATCCCACTGCTGATCAACTTCGGACGGTTGATCATCGAGTTGGAATTTTAATTTTTTCACATTTTTTGGCCTTTTTTTCCTTTTTTTTTTTTTTCCGTTTGTTAGGTTTAGGGTAAGTTCGCGAACACCCGTGCCCCCTCACACATGCACACCAAATAAAGTTTATCACGCACGCACACACATACGCACACACACACTCCCCTATGGCCCACCGGACGTTCTCGGCCGAAGAGGCATACACCCAGCTTGCCTCCGAGTCCGAGAGCCCCAGTGAGGATGACCCCACTTTCCTTTTGTCATCCGCGTACTCCTCATCACCTAGCGATGATAATGAGCCCCCAAGGTGGCAGAGATACCAGGCGACGCAAGGGGACCGCCATGCTAGGGACCCAGTGGCCCACACTAGTACGAGCTGCTCTGCGGCTCGTACTAGTTTTCCGGCCCACCAGATAAGTTCACCTGAGCCCCCTACTGGTGAACTTGGATGGTGTACCCCAGAGCGTTTTGAGCCCGTGATTCCTGATTTTGTAGGCCAACCAGGAATCCAGATTCCCACAGTGGGATTCACTTATTTTGACTATTTCAGTCTTTTTTTCAGTGACCCCCTTGTGAATCTGATGGTGGAGCAAACAAACCTGTACGCTCAACAGTTTGTTGCTCAACACCCGGGCTCCTTTTTGGCTAGGCCTGGTGGCTGGACGCTGGTCAGTGCAGCTGAGATGAGGACATTTTGGGGCCTTGTGCTGCACATGGGCCTAGTCAAGAAACCCAGTGTCAGGCATTACAGGAGTGTGGACGTCCTCTACCAGACCCCACTTTACAGTACGGCCATGACACGCTCCCAGTTTGAGGCCATCCGGAAATGCCTGCATTATGCAGAAAATGCAGCATGTCCCCCCCAAGGTGATCCTGCCTATGACCGCCTGTACAAAATCAGGCCGGTCATCGATCCCTTTGGGGCCAAATTTGTGCAGGCCTATGTACCTGAAAGGGAGGTCGCAGTTGATGAGTCTCTCATTGCTTTCAAGGGGAGACTCATTTTCCGCCAATATGTTTCCTCTAAGCGGGCGTGGTATGGATTGAAGCTGTCCAAACTTTGTGAGAGTACCTCAGGGTACACTTACAAGTTACGTATCCACGAGGGGTGAGATTCCCGTATTGAACCTCCAGAATGTCCCCCCACTCTGGGTGTTAGCGGGAAACTTGTGTGGGACCTTATGCACCCACTACTAGATAAGGGTTACCACCTGTACTTGGATAACTTTTAAACCAGTATCCCCTTGTTCCAGTCCCTCGCTGTCAGATCCACATCCGCTAGTGGGACCGTGCAGAAAAATCAACGCGGCCTCCCTACCCACCCCCTCCAGGTACCTATCCCCAGGGGTGAGACCCGTGCCCTTACCAGTGGAAACCTGTTGCTGGTCAGATATAAGAACAAGAGGGATGTCCTTGTACTGTACACAATTCACGATAACGGCATCAGCCCTGTCTCTGTGCGAGGCACCGCGGCAACGGTCCTCAAGCCCGATTGTATCGTCCACTACAATCGGTATATGGGAGGAGTTGATCTCTCTGATCAAGTCCTCAAGCCATATAATGCCATGCGCAAAACCCGGGCATGGTAAAAAAAAGTTGAGGTCTACTTGGTGTAAGTTGCCATGTACAACTCTTTTGTGCTGTCCCGGAGCGCTGGCAACACAGGGACATACCTTCAGTTCTATGAGACAGTCCTCAAGAACCTGATCTTTTATGACCGGGAAAGAGCAGGCCGGAGTACTTCGGGAACTGGAGGCACCCGGATCGTCCCTGGCCAACACTTTCCAGGTGTGGTCCCCCATACTGGAAAGAAGGGATGAACCCAAAAAAGGTGCAGAGTGTGTCACAGGAGGGGGATATGGAAGGACACCACCACTCAGTGTGACACGTGCCCCGATCATCCGGGCCTCTGCATTATTGGTGGATTCAGGGAGTACCACACTTTCATGGAGTACTAAATTTATTATCCCCTTTTCCATGTAGCCACTGACAATCGGATAAAAACTATGGTTCTCAGACTTGACACCCCAATATTTTTTTTTGAATTATAGTTTATAAATCGAAAATTATTAAAAATATTATTAAAAAAGTAGACAAATTGGGTATCGCCGCGTCCGTAATAATTTGCCCTATAAAAATACCCTATGACCTAACCCCTTAGATTAAAATGGTAAAAGAAAAAGGTGCAAAAAAATGATTTTTTTTTGTCACCTTATATAACAAAACGCGTAATAGCAAGCGATCAAAAAGTCATATGCCCCCCAAAATAGGGCCAATAAAACTGTCCTGTCATCCCGCAAAAAATGAGCCCCTACCTAAGACAATCGGGTAAAAACTTAAAAAAAAAATGACTCTTAGGGCTCATGCACACGACCGTTGCTGTTTTGTGGTCCGTTTTTCACGGATCCGTTGTTCAGTATCTGAGGTTTTTTTCCTCTAATTTAAGTCCTCTTCCGTTCCATTATTGCATAAAGCATATCCGTATTGTTTTCATATTTGATCTGTTTTTTGTGGATCGTATACTGAAACAGCAACTTATTAATCACCAAACACATGAGCAATATGTGCTGGGCATAGCATTCCTACAGTATGGATCCGCAAAATACAGATTAAATACAGATGACATACGGATGTGTTCCATGTGCGTTCCGTATTTTTTGCAGACCCATTGACTTGAATGGGGCCTCGGACCGTGATTTGCGGACAATAATAGGACATGCACTACTTTTTTGCGGAACAGCCATACGGACAAATGGAAACGGAATGCACACGGAGTAACTTCCATATATTCTACAGCCCCATTGAAGTAAGTGGTTCCGCATACGGTCCGCAAAAAAAAGTAACGGAAGCGGAAAGAAAATACGGTCGTGTGCATGAGCCCTGAGCATGAGTGCATGAGACTGTGTAGATAACTTTTTTATTTTGTTTCAAATTGGATAATCTAGTGTTAAACCTAAAATTTTTTTTTAAAAGTAGACAAATTAGGTATAGTCGTGTCCGTAATAATCTGCTCTATAAAAATACCCCATGACCTAACCCCTCAGATTAACACGTTCAAAAAAATAAAATAAAAACGGTGCCAAAAGAGCTATTTTTTGGCAAATTTTCCATTTTAATCTATTCTTTCCAGTAACAAAGCAAGGGTTAACAGTCAAATAAAACTTAAAATGTATTGCTCTGATTCTGCAGTTTACAGAAACACCCCATATGTGGCAGTAAACTGCTGTACGGGCACACGGTAGAGTGCAGAATGAAAGGAACGTCATATGGTTCCTGGAAGGCAGATTTCGATGGCCTTTTTTTTTTACACAATGTCCCATTTGAAGAACCCCTGATGCACTTCTAAAGTAGAAACTCCATAAAAGTGACCCCATCTAATAAACTACACCCCTCAAGGTATTCAAAACTTATTTTACAAACTTTGTTAACCCTTTAGGTGTCCCTCAAGTGTTTATGGCAAATGGAGATGAAATTTCCAAATTTCTTTTTTTTGTAACCTTGCGTCACAAGAATGTAATATAGAGCAACCAAAAATCATATGTACCCTAAAAATAGTTCCAACAAGACAGCCTCCTTATCCTGTAGTTTCCAAAATGGGGTCACTTTTAGGGAGTTTCTACTCCAGGGGGGCATCAGGGGGGCTTCAAATGGGACATGGTGTAAATAAACCAGTCCAGCAAAATCAGCCTTCCAAAAACCACCCGGTGCTCCTTTCCCTCTACGCCCAGCTGCGTGGCCATAGAGTAGTTTACGACCACATATGGAGTGTTTTTGCAAACTACAGTATCAGGGCAATAAAAATGTTTTGGCTATTAACCCTTGCTTAGATACTAGGAAAAAAAAGGATTAAAATGGAAAATTTGCCAAAAAATCAAAATACTGAAATTTTAGCCCCATTTCCCATTAACTCTTGTGAAACACCTAAAGGGTTAACGACGTTTGTAAAATCAGTTTTGAATACCTTGAGGGGTGTTGTTTCTAGAATGGGGTCATTTTTGGGTGGTTTCTATTATGTAAGCCTCACAAAGTGACTTCAAACCTGAACTGATCCCTAAAAAGTAGTTTTTTTAAAATTTCAGAAAAATTTCAAGATTTGCTTTGAAACTTCTAAGGCTACTTTCACACTGGCGTCTTGTGCGGATCCGTCATGTATCTGCACAGACTGATCCGCACTGATAATACAACCGCATGCATCCGTTCAGAACGGATCCATTTGTATTATCATGAACATAGGGAAAATCCGTCTTGAACACCATTGAAAGTCTATGGGGGACGGATCCGTTTTCTGTTGTGTCATATTGTGTCATTGAAAACGGATCCGTCCCCATTGACTTACATTGCATGTCAGGACGGATCCGTTTGGCTCAGTTCCATCAGACGGACACCAAAACGCTGCAAGCAGCATTTTGGTGTCCGCCTCCAGAGCGGAATGGAGACTGAACGGAGCCAAACTGATGCATTCTGAACGGATCCTTATCCATTTAGAATGCATTGGGGCAAAACTGATCCGTTTTGGACCACTTGTGAGAGCCCTGAAACGGATCTCACAAGCGGATCCAAAAACGCCAGTGTGAAAGTAGCCTAAGCCTTGTAACATCCCCAAAAAATAAAATGGCATTCCCCAAATGATCCATACATGAAGTATACATATGGGGAATGTAAATTAATAAGTTTTTGGGCGGTATTACTATGTATTATAGAAGTAGAGAAATTGAAACTTGGAAAATTGCAAATTTTTCAAAATTTGGGGTAATCTGGTATTTTTATTTTTTTTTTATTAATTTTTTTGACTCCATTTTACCAGTGTCATGAAGTACAATATGTGATGAAAAAACAATCTCAGAATAGCCTGGATAAGTAAAAGTGTTTTATGTTATTCACTTATAAAGTGACACTGGTCAGATTTGCAAAATATGGCCTGGTCCTTAAGATCAAAATGAGCCCGGTCCATAAGCGGTTAAGCAAAAAAAAAAATGCACTATTGCAAACCCCCCCTCACCCCCCCCCCAAAAAAAAAAACTAAATAAAAATAATAATAATACAGCAGCAATATGCACAGCCTGCCATACACTAACCAATTATTATTATCATGACTATTTTTGGCGAGTGTAAATGTGTCTTTACTGAAGGTAGGGGGGACTTTCAATCCAAGTCTCTAGTGCAGAATGACCTGTAAATACGGCCCTGGTTACATACAAGTTACAGTGTGATTGATATCATTTTTCGCTGCAGAAATGTAGAAAAAAAAACTATTTTTGCTATGTTTATTTTTATTCCATTCATGTTTCACACAAAATAACCTAATTAATTGATTCTTCAGATTGTTACAGTAGTGTGAATATGTCTATTTTTTAAAAATGTATATTTCCTGTGTGCACAATACAAATTTTTTATAGTGAATATTGTTTTTCTTTCTATCATTACATAATTTATACATTTTTTAAATACCATTGTGGGATTACTATTTCATAACTTTATTTCTAATTTATAATGTATTAGTGCAATCCAATATGCTCTGTGTCACTAGTGTGCCCCAAACAGGATTAGGGCTCGTTCACACGACCGTATGGTTTTGCGGTCCGTTTTTAACTGTTCCGTTTTTCCATTTTTGGTTTCAGTAGTGTTTCCGTTTCCGTTCCGCTTCCGTTCCGTTTCCGTATGGTTTCTGTTTGTGATCCATTTCTTGCAGATCGCAAACGGAAATGGAGGCATATAATAATGTTAAACGGAAACAGAGGCATATAATAATGTTTTAACAGTAAGTACATTGAAAAATTGGGCTGGGCATAACATTTTTAATAGATGCTTCCCCAAAAATGGAACGGATATGGAAGACATACGGATGCATTCCGGATGCATTTCGTTTTTTTTCACAGCCCCATTGACTTGAATCGAGCCACAGAATGTGATTTGCTGTCAATAATAGGACATGACTCAAAATGTGGCGGAACGGAAAAGCAGAAATACGGAAACGGAATGCATACGGAGTACATTCCGTTTTTTTGCAGACCCGTTGAAATGAATGGTTCCGTATATGGACGGTATACTGAACGCAAAAAACGGCCCGTATACGGAATGCAAAAAACGTTCGTGTGAACGAGCCCTTACTGTAGAGACAGCCCTGGGGCTTTTTGTAAGTCTTCAGGGCTGACTACAGACAACTCCTCTAGTCTCCAATTGGTTCACTAGGAAACTCAGTTACTTGATTGTAGGGGAATCACGTTTGATCATGCCATGGTCAAGGAATACAACAATTAAAGGGTTAACAGTGGGAATTGGAGATTATTCTGACCCCAGATGTGAAGCAGGAACCTGCACTAAGAATTGGAGCTATTAGTAACAGCAAGTATTTGGCGCAGGAACGCTAACTCATCTCTTCTGCAGACTGCATTGATGCCAAAAAACATTACTGCAGACTGGGGCATGGCACTGCCTGCTGTCAAAAGATGCATTTTTGAAACAAGTCCTATCAAAAGATGCATTTTTGAAACAATTCCTATCGACCAATGTTAAAATAGAACTCTGGCCACAATGAGCAAAGGTATGTTTGGCGAAAAAAGGGAACATAATTTCATGAAATGAACACCTCTCCAACCATTAAGCATGGGGGTGCATGAATCATGATATGGGGTTGCGATGCAGCCTGTGGCACAGGGAACATTTCACGGTGTATTCAATAACATTCCAGCAAATAAGGAGCACTGAATTCAGGGTAGCAACAGGATAGCAACATTGGGGCACTAGGAGGGGAGGATGATGAAAAAGTGAGGAACCTAAAATGTATGTGTGGCAAAAAGACAAGAAGCGGCTAAAAGAAGTTGTCATGGTGGTCTGGTCCAAATGGAGAACTTAGAAATTAGAATGTCTACATCAGAGGAGGCATCACTGGATGTAAGAGGTATGAAGTGCTGTATTACCCTGCGGGTTTTGTAGGACTGCATGTAATGTGCATCCACATATGTCTGTAAAAGTATAGCTGGGGAGAGGTTGGTTTGAGAATTTGGCATGGGGCGAGAGGCTGGGATGCCATTTCAATTTTTGCATAAGGCAGCAAAAAGCTTAGGTGCACCCCTGCAATCAGTAGCTCTCAGAATGTGCACAAAGACTGGCGGGTTCCACAGGAGCATCAGCATTGGAATGGTGTTGCTGTGTTGTTTTAACTTTATTACATCTGGTATTACTGTTCTTTTAAATCTTCGCACAATCCAGCAAGGCAGCAAAAATAAACTTCATGTTTAGCCACTTGAAGAGATCTGATCTTTAGGTTACGTTCATATCTGCATAAAAAAGTGTGTTAATGAACTCAGTAGTCAAAAGGACAAACACCATGAACGAGACCCTATTATAAATCAATGTGGTCCACTAAGCATCGGTAGTACAGTGTATACAGTATATTATATATATTGTCTAAGGTTTCCATTGTAACCAGCAACCACAACAGAATGAACAGAACATTATTGTATTATATTAAAACTATCTATGTATCTTACATTTAAATGTTTACATATATTATGTGGGCCTGTTTGTACTCTTCTAGATCAGCGGTCCCCAACCGCCGGGCCAAGGCCCAGGACCGGGCTCTGGAAGATTGTTTGCCGGGCCGCAGCAATCAGGGCCATCTTTAACGTGGTACTAATGAAGCGCTTACATTATGGAAGCGCTTTGTTAGTATCGGAGGACCAGGAAGCGGTGAAGGATCTGTACTCACCGCTTCCTGGTCCTTGGCTCGGCTGTGCAGGGCTGCGCACAGCGTGAGGGTGCACTGTGACCTCACACTGTGCACCGGGCCCGCGATACACAGCCGACAGCAGGATGAAGAGGATTGCGATGGTGAGGAGCGGTGGCGTCCAGGAGCAGGAGAGGTAAGTGTTTTATTTTATTTTATTTGCGCTGATGGCTAACATGGGGGGCTAGTCAGTTGGTTGACATGAGGGGCTGATGCCTGGCTAACATGGGGGCTGATGGCTGGCTGACATGGGGGGCTGATGCCTGGCTGACATGAGGGGCTGATGGCTGGTTGATATGGGGGGCTGAAGGCTGGCTGACATGGGGGGCTGATGGCTGACATGCGGGGCTGATGGCTGACATGCGGGGTTGATAGATGGCTGAAGGTTGGGGGGTTGATCTGAGGCATTGGGGGTCTGATCTGAGGTCTGATTGACATTGGCGTCTGATTAGGGCTGTCAGCAGAAGTCTGATTAACGTTGGGGGTCTGATTGCTGGTCTGACCTGAGGTGTAATGGAAAATATTTTTTTCTTACTGTTCTCCTCTAAAACCTAGGTGCGTCTTATGGGCCAGTGCATCTTTTAGGGCGAAAAATACGGTACAGTGCAGCAGAGACCCTAGTCAGTTTATATAGTCGTTATATAGTGTTATATATTTTAATATGCTCCTTGTGTTTTGTTATGCACGTGAATCAATCAGAGCTGACCAACACCCCCTAAGCCCCGCCCCAGAACCCCCCCACCCCATTCGGCCTCTGGGAAAATTGTCTTGCATGAAACTGGTCCTTGGTGCAAAAAAGGTTGGGGACCACTGTTCTAGATGACTAGGTCCAACAGTGGAATCAAATTTCTAAATTTATCAAGTAGCCAATCAATTTCAAATGCACTGACAACCTTTGTGTCTTTGCTTATTATTGCAGAGTAATCCAATGGCTTGCAGAAGCAGACTGCTGAATTATAAATCATTGCAAAAGTCAATGGACAACTAGGTATTGCATGGAAAGACTGGATATAGCCCTACCAGTCAAGGTACTGAACACAGATTTACCTCTGACCACCAAAGATCAAGTGCTCAATATACTATTGCTTATAGGGACTAGATTCTACACACCTTTATTCACATGTTGATTGTTACAGTTGACCACCAGGATCCAAATGCTGAAATCCCTAAAGATCACTGCTTTAAAAAGGGGGTTGTCCACTTTTGTTTTATTGATGATCTCTCCTCAGGATAGGTAATCAATATCAGATTGGCGGGGGGCCCAACTCCCGGCACCCCCACTGATTAGCTGTTTGAAGAGAAAGCAGCGATCGTATGAGTGCTGCCTTCTCTTCAATATTTACCTGCTCGCTGCCGCAACTGCAGCAGTGAACACTATAATTACAACTATGGCATCCTCAATCACTGCTATGGGGATAGGTCATAAAAAGAAAAAAAAACTAGTGTAAGACCTCTGTGGGGAAGCTGTAGCTACCCAGCACTAGAGCTGATGATGAGGTCAGTAATAAGTGCAATTACTTGGCTCTATTGCATTGTGGTTAGCTATTGAGTCTAGGTAAAGGGGTATTTCAGGTTCAGCAATAAATGCTATTCTTAGCATGAACAATTTTCAAATACACTTTAAGAGAGGTCTTCAATACATAAGTCCTGGAGACCCCTTTAAAAGGGATATTACCATCTCAGACATCTGTAGCATATCACAAGTATATGCCATGTATTTCAGATATAAGCAAGTTCTACTTCCTGGACAACAACTATTGGGAGAATAGGGGGTAACCTTCTCTCCTGATCAACTTTCCAGTCAACAGGAGACCATACATATATGTGGCTCTCTCAATAATGGATTATGGGTATTGCAGTAATAGTCTAGCATTTTACAACTTATGAGAGAGCCATATGCATAGACAGCCATCTCTAACTCATACAAGGGGATGCTGAGAAGTTCCTGCCTTTGCCCTCCTCCAGTTGGAATTGAAAAATGAATTTGGTACCATATGAAAGCTTGATATCTTGTTAAGTAACTATGCAAATATCAGATGTTTACGATTGTTATAACTATTTTTAACTTCAGTAGAACCTGAGATGGCAGAGGCACAACGAAGTTTCACGTCTGTGGAGTTACGGGCCGTCATGAAGTTTTTGTTTCGCCAAGGAAAATCTGCAAAGGATGTTCACACTGAGATGTCACAAACACTAGGGGAGAAGTGTCCTTTCTAGAGCACTGTCAAAACCTGGGTTTCTCGTTTCAAGACTGGGCATTTCACCATTGAAGATGAACCCCGCAATGGGCACCCCACAACCTCAACAGTCCCGGCAACAAGCGATGCTGTTCATAAACTGATTCTTGAGGCCTGGGGAATATTCGCCAAAAAGATACTGAGCCCAGATACTGCACCTCTTCCGTGAGCGTCCACGCCAGCCTCCTCGACCAGCTGTAAGAGGCTATTAAGACGAACCGCTGGGGAAAGCTGACCAAAGGGACCCTTTTGTTGTAGGACAATGGACCTTCGCACACGTCCAAAGTTGTGGCTGCCAAATTGAAGACCATGGGTTTCCAATTGGTTTGCCATCCTCCCTATTCACCTGACCTGGCCCCTTCTGACTACCATCTGTTTCCTAACTTGAAGAAACACCCGAAGGGTTGTCGTTTTTAAGACATTGCTGACGTCCAACATGCTGCTGACAGCTGGTTTGATGACCTATCACATTATTTTTTTTGAATGGTCTACAAAAGCTGCAACAAGAATGTAACAAGTGCATCACTCTGAGGGGGGAATATGTTGAATAAATGTGTACTTTCAAAACTCTGACTCTATCCTTTCTGTTCAAAGCCAGGAACTTCTCAGCATCGCCTTGTATACTCCTTTCTACAGTGCCAAACAGAGGTCACTATATGGGTGACCCACATATGGCTACATAATGCACCATCAATACTTACCTGTCACTGCTTCTGAGCTGTGTGCCACTTCTCTCTAACATGGAAGTTGCAAGTGTGCAGCCAAACACAGAGAAGCAGTTCTGTGTCCGGGTGGTCAGGGGACACACAGAATGACATTAAGGACTGCTAATTATGCCCCATATATAGATAATTAAATTATTATTAGATTGGCTGTCATATGATTCTTTAATGCGTGAAATAGAAGGAAGTAAACCTCAGAATGTTAGTAGTAACCAAGTAGCCATCCATGTCCCAGTATTATTATGTCATCCCTGATTTGTCTTTAATTGTAAGAAAATAGCAATTAAATGAACAGTCCTGCACTGCAGCAAAAATCTTTTCTGAGACGTCACGCTCATAGGAAAGCAGAAAATGGAATAGAGCACACTGTCCATTGACCTGCGAGTATCATATAACATTTCTGAAGCAATATAAAACCTGTGGAAATGGTCTCAAAAAATCCTTGGGAAATTTCTCTAAGAAAGAATGTTAAGCCAGGTCTATAGTTAGGACATTATCAGTAATACGCTGGTGAAACATGACACGATAATCTATTCTGGTCTTCATCACGGTGCAGATCAATACAGAGCTGACAGTGAAACTACTTACAGAACGATGAAATTGCAAGAATATATTATACATAACGTACCCAACGGCAGCTTTTTATGTTAGGTTTGCAAGAAAGACATTTATAACTGAGGTTATCAATACCACCAAATACTTAGACTAAATGTTGTAAAATGCCTTATATAAATGATATTGCTCAATTATTTTTCCACTGACTCACAGGATGTGTGAATGAACAAACACATGAGGCCTAAGGCCTCATTCACACATACGTGGATTTTCACGGACCACGGTCCGTGAAAACCCGTTCTGCCATCCTGCTGAGTGCACGAGCGCACGGCGTCATAGCAACCAATGACTCCGTGGGTCGTACACTCGTCAGGACGAATTTTCACAGACCGTGGTCCGTGAAAATCCACGTATGTGTGAATGAGGCCTAAGGCCTAGTTCACACGTCGGTAATGCTGCGACCTTCTCTCTGCTCAAACAGAGCACCGTACATTGTATAGCGGCTGTGCTAGGTATCCCAGCTCAGCCCCATTCACTTCAGTGGGGCTGAGCTACACCTAGGCCATTTGACCAATGAATGTAACATCACTGACCTAGGCTAAACTGCGAGAAGGCTGCAGAGTGCCAATGCCTTCTCAAACAGCTGAGCGGCAGGGGTCGGACCCCCACCGTTCAGATACAGATTACCTATCCAACAGATAGGTCATCAGTAAAAAGATCTTGGAAAATCCCTTTAATGTGAGAGGCTTAAAAATTGGGCTTGTTCAGTTTGACTCCTTAGATGAGATCTTGTTTGCATGTATAAATACATGTGCGGTCATTAAAAAGAACTAACGCATCATTTATTAATATAATTGATAAAGCGCCATTCATGCCATGGTGCTTTATATATGAAAAGGGGTATACATACAGTGCCCTGCAAAAGTATTCACCCTCTTGACTTTTTTCGTATTTTGGTGCCTCACAACCTGGAATTAACATGGATTGTTTGAGGATTTGCATCATTTTATTCAGAGAACATGCGCACAACTTTGAAGATGTTTTTTTTTTTTTTATTGTGAAGCAAACAACAAATAGGACAAAATAAGAGAACAAGTCAATGTGCATAACTATTCACCCAAATCACAGAAAAAACTATATATATGTATATATATATATATATATAAACCATCCTGCATGATATAGTAATAAATGCATGGCTACATTTACAAGATCACAGAAAATAATGCACTATAATAGTAGTTGCAAGCACAACATATGGACTAAGCCCTAACTCTATTTATAAAATCTGAGACACTTGGTCAATACATTTTGATCAAAATACATCTAAGCCCACCTACCAGGCGACAAGGTGGTCTCAGTTCAGGCAGGTTCCTACGCTTACCTATTCATGCTGTTGAGCATTTTTCAGGAGCACAGTCCCTGCACATATGGTGTGATGCCCCTTGTTACCTCCATGTGCATCAGCAACCGGTCGGAGGAGGGACACACACACCTATATGTACCACCTTAATCAAGGTTACCTATTAGATAGGTGGGGCAAAAGTGCACTTGAATATCACTCCCAGTATAGGAGCGTATTCACACATGAAGGTGCCACTCTTTCAAGACAAGTCAAACAAATCACAGAAAAAACTATATATATATATATACCGTATATACTCGAGTATAAGCCGACCCCCCTAATTTTACCCCAAAAAAACTGGGAAAAGTAGTGACTCGAGTATAAGCCGAGGTGGAAATGGATGTCACTGTTATGGGGGATCTGTGGATGACGCACTGTTATGGGGGGATCTGTGGATGACGCACTGTTATGGGGGGATCTGTGGATGACGCACTGTTATGGGGGGGATCTGTGAATGACGCACTGTTATGGGGGGATCTGTGGATGACGCACTGTTATGGGGGGGATCTGTGGATGACACTGTTATGGGATGGGGGGCTGTGGATGGCACTTATGGGATGAGGGGGATGTGGATGACACTGTTATGGGATGGGGAGGAGGTGGATGGCACTTATGGGATGAGGGGATGTGGATGACACTGTTATGGGAAGGGGGATGTGGATGGCACTTATGGGATGAGGGGATGTGGGTGACACTGTTATGGGAAGGGGGATGTTGATGGCACTTATGGGATGAGGGGGATGTGGATGACACTGTTATGGGATGGGGGGCTGTGGATGGCACTTATGGGATGGGGGCTGTGGATGGCATCCACAGATCCCCATCCTATAACAGTGCCATCCACATCCCCCATCCCATAACAGTGCCATCCACATCCCCTCATCCCCTCATCCCATAAACAGTGCCATCCACATCCCCCCATCCCTCATTACCGCTCATGTATAGTTTTTAAATTTGATTATACTGTACAGTTATTCTTACTATAATTCTTGCCCCCTCTGTACCTCATCACATGCGGCAGTCGGGCAGTGAATACTTCAGGCCGGGCGGGAGAGCGAGCGCAGTGTGACTGACGTCACGTGCCTGCGCCACCTGCTTCATTCATAAAGCAGGCTGGGCAGGCACGTCACATCAGCAAGTCACGCTGCTCTCGTCCGCCCGGCCTGAAGTATTCACTGCCCGCCTGCCGCATGTGATGAGGTACAGAGGGGGCAAGAATTATAGTAAGAATAAATGTACAGTATAATCAAATTTAAAAACTATACATGAGCGGTGGGGCCGGAGCGCAGTGAGCGCATCGGCCCTGCCGCAAATGCCCGCCCCCAGCTCCTCCCCCCGCTCCTCCTCCCACTCCGCTCTTCAGAGTTTTAATTTATGACTCGAGTATAAGCCGAGTTCGGGTTTTTCGGCACAAATTTTGTGCCGAAAAACTCGGCTTATACTCGAGTATATACGGTATATATATTAACCATCCTGCACGATATAGTATTAAATGCGCGGATGTATATGTCAATACTTTGTAGAGCCACCTTTTGCTCCAAGTCGCTTTGGATAAGTCACTATAAGCTTGCCACATCTTGTGATGTGATGTGTTGGGTTTGCGCCAGACATAGCGTTTTCTTTAATGGCCGAAAAGTTCAATTTTAGACCAGAGCACCTTCCTCTATACATTTTCAGAGTCTCCCACATGACTTTTTGCAAACGTGCCTTTTTGTTTTTAGCTGAAAATAATGGCTTTCTTCTGGCCACTCTGCCATAAAGCCCAACTCTATGGAGCACACCGCCCGGTATGAGTTTCTCTTGGCAGGTTTGCTGTTGTGCCATATTCTTTCCATTTGGTTATGATAGATTTGATGGTGCTCCTGGGGATCATGAAAGAATTGGATATTTTTATAACCTAACCCTGACTTATACTTCTCAACAACATTGTCCCTACTTGTTTGGAGAGTTCCTTGGTGGCAGTGTTTGGTAAGTGATGCCTCTTGCTTAGGTGTTGCGGCCGCTGGGGCCTTTGCGTAAAGGTAGATCATGTGACTCTTAGATTGCACACAGGTGGACATCATTTCACTAATTATGTTACTTCTGAAGGTAATTGGTTGCACCAGAGCTTTTTATGGGCTTCCTAACAAAGGGGGTGAATACATACGCACATGACAATTTTTTGTTTTCTATTTCTAAACAATAGTTTTATTTATATATTTTTCTCATTTTACTTCACCAACTTAGACTATTGTGTTCTGATCCATCAGATAAAATTCAGATTAACAAAACATTGAACTTAAGGCTGTAATGTAACAAAATACGAAAAAAGTCAAGGGGGGTGAATACTTTTGCAAAGCACTGTACATAATACAGACAATATGCATGAACAAGACAAGTTACAAACTGGTACACAAGGAGAGAGGGCCCTGCCCATGAGGGCTTACAATGGTGTGGAGGATGGACACAGTAGGCGAAGGTAAAGCTTGTCTGAAGAGGTGGGTTTTGAGGTTTCTTTTGAAGGCTTCCCCTGTGGTGGAGAGTGGAAAATGCTGGGGTAGAGAGTTCCAGAGTATGGGGGATACACGGGAGAAATCTTGGAGGCGATTGTGGGAAGAGGTGATAAAAGGAGAGAAGAGAACGAGGTCTTGTGAAGATCGGAGATTACGTGTGGGGATGTATCAGGAAAGTAGCTCAGAGATGTATGGTGGGGACAGGTTGTGGATGGCCTTATATGTATTTGTTAGTATTGTGAACTGAATTCGCTGGGCAATGGGGAGCCAGTAAAGGGATTGGCAGACGGGAGAGGCAGATGATTAATGGAGTGAGTGTTGAATTAGTCCGGCAGCAGAGTTGAGGATAGATTGGAGGGGTGCAAGAGTGCTAAATGGAAGGCCACAGAGGAGGATGTTGCGGTAGACTAGGCGGGAGATAAGGGCATGTACAAGCATTTTTGCAGACTCCTGGTTGAGGAATGTGTGGATGCAGGAGATATATTTGAATTGGAGGATGCAGGTGGTAGAAAGGGCTAGGATGTGCGGTCTGAAGGAGAGGGCAGAATCCAAGGTCACTCCAAGGTAGCAGACTTGGTTGATCGGGGAGAGTGTGCAGCCATTGATCGTTATAGATAGGGTGTTGGGATGGGGGGGGGGGTTAAGCAAGATGGGGGTAAGATGATAAATTCTGTTTTCTCAATGTTAAGTTTTAGAAAGTGAGAGGAGAAGGAGGAGGATATTGAAGATTGGCATTGTGGGATTCTGGATAGTAAGGTTGTGATGTCTGGACCAGAGAGGTAGATTTGTGTGTCATCAGCATAAAAGTGATACTGAACCATGGGACTTTATGAGCTGTCCTAGGCCGAAGGTGTAGATAGAGAAGAGCAGGGGTCCTAGGACATAACCTTGCGGGACACCAACAGAGAGGGAATGAGACGTGGAGGTGGTTTGAGAGTGGGAGATGCTAAATGTCCGGTCTGTGAGGTATGACGTGATGCAGGAGAGGGCCAGGTCCATGATGCCAACAGATGAGAGAGTTTGTAACAGAAGTCAGAGGACAGGTCAAGGAGGAGGCGGACAGAGTAATGCTTTTTGGTTTTGGCTGTTAGCAGGTTGTTGGTGACTTTGGTAAGGGCAGTTTCAGTCGAGGTGTGGGGTCGGAAGTCAGATTGTAGCCCGTCAAAGAGGGAGCAGGAAGAGAGGTGAGAGGACAGTTCAGAATGGACATGTTGTTCAAGTAGCTTTGAGGCATATGGAAGAAGTGATATGGGGCGATAACTGGACAAAGAAGATGAGTCAAATGAAGGCTTTTTGAGGATGGGTGTGATATTAGTATGTTTAAAACCAGAGGGGACGACACTGGAGGTTATTGATTGGCTGGGATAAACATCGTGGGGAGGTTGGGAATGAGGTGGGATGGGATTTGGTCAAGTGTGCATGTGGTGAGATTCCATCCCAACGACTTTACAAAGGACCAGGAGACATTCATTACATATGGAGGAAAGGCAATTTAGACATCAATACATAGGATTCCTTACAATTAGAGCAGTGAAACAATGAAATGCCCTACCCCAAGAGGTAGTCATGGAGCATACTATATCCCCTTTAGAAAAGGGGCTAGATGATTATCTAATAGCAAACAGCATTGAGGGCTATAATTAATCTAACAATGTTCTGTAATTGATTTGAGAAAGGTTGAATTTGCTGGTCACGTGTCTTTTTCCATCTATGTAACAACTGTAAATCTGTTCCAATGATCACCATTTCCTTGAGATGCTCAAGACAAAATATGGGTATGTCTCACTTCTGGTACAGCAGACCCATGCCATTATATATCCAAACATCCCTTATATTCTAAAATGTGAGCATTCTTTTATGACATTAACAAGATGGTCTGTTCTCAATATACTATATCATCAATAAGATGCTAATCATTCACCCCTTTTCTCACCCATTAAACATATGGTCACATTGAATGATGAAGAACATTAACTGGTTTAAAAAATACCAGAAAATAAATGGGTATTTTTCGGTTTATGTGATTTAGATTTTAATAAATTCAAATCACTTCTTTGACTTAGGGTTCATAGACCCGAACCTTGTGCTGGCCTTGCCTGTGCTGCGGGCCACAAATGTTGGTCCGCAATGCATGGGCATCGACCGTGTGCCTGCCGTCTGTGGACGGAGACTAATTCACTTGAATGGGATCCATGATCTGCATCCAACAGCCCGCACCGCAAAAATGTAGTGCTTCCATGGGTTTCCGATCTTTGCCTCTGTTCTGCACCGCACCATATCTCCTGGATTGTGGACTCATTCAAGTAAATGGGTCCACATCCATGATACGGTGTGCACAGGGCAGGTGCCCGTATATTGTGGACCCGCAATACGCACACAGCCGGCCAACGTGTGCATAAACCCTTAGGGTGAGACCAGTGTGGCTGACCACAGCCAACTGTGGTAGCCAAAAGTTGCCCTGCTTTGCAGTAACATCATGCTGTCATTGGTTACCGTCAGGGGCTTAACTCGGGCAAGCCTGGTCTCAGGCTTTGGTAATCGGGCAGCAGAAAGCCATACCACTATTGCATCAGAAAAAAGTTAAAATACAGTTTACAACTGTGTGTTAAAAGAAATCTGTCAGCTCCAAAACATCCTCCAAACTAGAGTAAGCGGTGTATAGTGTGACGCTGAGTCCGGTTATGTAATTTTCATCTTCATACTCACTTGCATTATGATGCTGTGCTCTGACAAATCAGCAGTAAAATGCCCCAGGCCTGTGGAGAAAGATGTCTGGAGAACCACTTTAAGGTTTATATACGCCGACTAATAACATTCTTTCTCTATTCAAATTTTATTTGTAAGTAAAATAAATTTATTTTGTCTAAGCTGTGTTATACAAGCACATTTCACGCTCTGGTGGCTTTTAGATAATGCATGCTGCATAAGTTGCTAAATAAAGCATGTACTTCGGTGGTGTTTTCTTGCATCCGTCACATAAGGTACTAACATTATTTTATACTCGAATTCTATTCTGAAATTTTATTTAATTCTAACTCCTCAGTTGTTTTTCTTCTGTTCCTAAGGACCTCCTTGACAAGACATGACACCAACGAACATGCTTTGCATGATGATATTTTTATAATTGACTAGACTATTAAGAACCATCCAGCTGCAGTATCTTAGTAAAAAAAAAGCTGTAAAGAACGTAGCGTGGTAGCCAAAACTCTGCAGAATACTGGGCCTGTGCTATACACCAGCAATTCTCTATGCATTGTTGGCCCCCATGGGCATAAAAAAACATCTCATGTCCCTACCCACTATCTCAGTAGGAGGATTCATTGTGTGAACATGTACCTCCTGTTTTAAGAAGTCTTTGCATTGTATTAAATAAGAGTAGACCTCCAGTCCTGGGGCCATGAAGTTTCTGTGAATCTTTTTATTAGATTTTAACAAAGCATAAATATACAGATTAAAGGGGTATTCTCATCACAGCCAATGGGGGCATATCGCCCCTGCTCCCATTCATTTCTATGGGGCTGAGGGAAATAGCCGAGTCGGCGCTTGGCTATTTTTGGCGGCCCCATAGAAATGAATGAAGGGTGGATGCGCATGCGCAGTGCGTCCTCCGTTCATTTCCCCGCTCCGTTCTTATTGTAGGTGTGGGTCCCAGAGGTGGGACCCGCACCTATCAGACAGTGAAGGGGAAAAGAAGGCCACAAAATAAATAACCACAATTTACCCACATTAATATATGTGAACATAGTCAGGAGAAGGGTACAAAAGAATTTCCAAGGTATTAGATATACCATGGAACACTGTCTTCACTGTCATCATCAAGTGGAGAAAATATGGCACAACAGTGACATTACCAAGAACTGGACGTCCCTCCAAAATTGATGAAAAGACGAAAAGAAAGCCTTTTCTTACGAAGAAAAACATCCAAGCCAGGCTACATTTTGCAAAAACACATCTGAAGTCTCCCAGAGGCATGTGGGAAAAGGTGGTATGGTCTGATAAAACCAAGGTTGAACTTTTTGGCCATAATTCCAATAGATATAGTTGGCGCAAAAACAACACTGCCCATCACCAAAAGAACCCCATCCCCACAGTGAAGCATGGTGGTGGCAGCATCATGCTTTGGGGCTGTTTTTCTTCAGCTGGAACTAGGGCCTTAGTTAAGATAGAGGGAATTATGAACAGTTCCAAATACCAGTCAATATTGGCACAAAACCTTCAGGCTTCTGCTAGAAAGCTGAATATGAAGAGGGACTTCATCTTTCAGCATGACAGCGACCCAAAGCATACATCCAAATCAACCATGGAATGGCTTCACCAGAAGAAGATTAAAGTTTTGCAATGGCCCAGCCAGAGCCCAGACCTGAATTTGATTAAAAATCTGTGGGGTGATCTGAAGAGGGCTGTGCACAGGAGATGCACTCACAATCTGACAGATTTGGAGTGTTTTTGCAAAGAAGAGTGGGCAAATCTTGCCAAGTCAAAATGTGCCATGCTGATAGACCCATACCCTAAAAGAGTGCTGTAATAAAATCTAAAGGTGCTTCCACAAAGTATTAGTTCAAGGGTTTGCACACTTATGCAACTATATAATTTTACTTTAATAATTTTTCTTCCCTACCTAAAAGATTTCAGTTTGTTTTTCAATTGAGTGGTACAGTTTAGAGGTCACATTAAGGGTGGAAAAAGTTCTGAAATGATTTATCTTTGTCTCAATATTTTACAGCACAGAAACCTGACCTTTTAACAGGGGTGTGTAGACTTTTTATATCCACTGTATATGCACTGCAGTTAAAGTAAATGAGGACAAGCACCATGCATATCCTTAGCTATAATCAGAATTCATCTCAGGAGAACCGTACACCCCAACGCGCATTTTAGCACACCTTCCTCTGGGGGTATTACCATAGTTCTGTAACTATTTTTCTAAATACTGCTCACATATATGTAGCTATGAACCGGGCAATTTGGAATATCTCCAATATATTGAGAACTATTCAGGTAGATTCCTGCAGAGTAGATTCCTTTCACCTCTTTCCATCTGTTTAATTCTTCTTGCCAAACCCAAACATAAGCCAGAGAGAAAGAGTCAGCTGGGCATATTCATTTAGAATGCAGCAAAAGTGTTTTTATTTTATCATGGAAGTATTTTCCAACTGTGTCTCTGCTCTCAGATGCTGATTTAACCCCTTCCCAACTGCCCCACGTAAATTTACTTTGGCGGTCAGGCATTTAAAAATGATGCCTGCTTGCTAGCGGAGTGGACGCCATAGCCACCGGGAGCCTGCTGTTTTAACCACTACCCGCCTGATGATGTAGCTGTATGTCATCGGAGCGGTGTTTAAACATGGCGCCCGCTCCTGCCCGATGTGGGCCCATAGCCGCGGGTGGCTGCCTGCTTCTTGTAGCAGACACCCGAGGCTAATGTCCGCGACCGGCAGAAATGCCGATCATGGACATTTAACCCCTCAGATGCCGTGGTCAATCCTGACCACGGCATCTGTGTGCGATCCTAACCTAAAGTGAAACTTTCGGTTATGCTCCGGCTCCCCCGTGTGGCGATCGGAGGAGTCCGAGCGTGTATGCAGCACCCTCGCTCTTTATGAATGAAACGAGGCTGCTGCATAGTATTTCCAATGGAGCCTTTGCCTGTAAAAGGGGTCCATAAGAAAGTAGTAAAATCATCATAGACTCCAATACAAGTGTAGATGACTGATTGTTATAGTTCCCTATGGGAACTATATAAAAGTGTAAAAATAAAATAAATAAATGAAAAAAAAACTAAAAACGCCCATAGTATAAAGATATTAAAATATATTCCCCATACGACAAACAACAAAACGGAAAAAACGTCCAAATGGCCGACTCGCCATTTTTGGTCGCTTCATTTTCTACAAAAAATGAAGTAAAGAGTGATCAAAAAGTCATACACACTCCAGAATGGTATTAATGAAAAGCTCAGACTGCGCCGCAAAAAATGCGCCCCCATACAGCTCTGTACACAACTCTAGAAAAGTTATAGGGGTCAAAATACGGCAACAAAAAATAAAACTTATTTTTTCCCAATTTTGAATTTTTTATCACTATCAAAATGTAAGAAAAACTATACATATTAGATATCGCCAGATTCGTAATGACCTGTAAAATATAACTAACTGTTCAGATTTATCGCACATTGAACTATGTAATTTAAAAACCCGTAAAACTGTGGTGGCATTGCTTTTATTTTGCAATTTTACCCCATTTGGAATTTTTTCCGCTTCCTACTACATCATATGCTAAATTAAATGGTGGCATTGGAAAGTACAATTTGTCCCGCAAAAAACAAGCCCTCATATGGCTATGTGAACAGAAAAATAAAAAAGTTATGGCTCTTAGAAAGCAGGGAGCGCAAATCAAAAACGCAAAAAAAAAAAAACTCCGGGCCTGAAAGGGTTAAACAGCAGGCACCCAGGACTAATGTGACGTTGATTGCATAACGTTGATTGCATACATTTAACTCCTCAGATGCCGTGGTCAACTGTGACCACGGCATCTTGGAGATTAAAGGCCAGGAGTGCTCCCTCCCGTCAGTGTACCAGCTCCCCACGGCAAGGATCGGGGGAGCCAAATGCAGTGTGCAGCAGCCTCTGTCCTCCTGAGTGACAAGAGTCTGCCACACATTACTTCCTATGGAGAGGCTGCCTGTGGCATGGCACCATAGGAACTTAGTGTAGGGGCTCATACACACTTGTGCCGGTCCCTTGAATGAGTCCGCAATCCGGAATATATATTTTTTGCAGTGCGGACGGATCACGGACCAATTCAAGTTGAATGGGTCTGCATCAGTCTGCGGAAACTGCATGGATGTGTTGCCCTGCATTGGGGACCGCAAATTGTGGTCTCCAATGCAC
Organism: Bufotes viridis; assembly: GCA_033119425.1. Classification (NCBI taxonomy): domain Eukaryota; kingdom Metazoa; phylum Chordata; class Amphibia; order Anura; family Bufonidae; genus Bufotes; species Bufotes viridis. The sequence goes on along the minus strand of CM065590.1, from coordinate 110,447,759 downwards.
GGAACGACCATGCAATAGCCGTGTGCATGAGCCTTAAGTCTCATAACTTCCAATGCTAATGTACTGGAGCCCATGAGAAAAGCAATCTAATGATTGCTTGTTATAGTTGCCTAGAGGAACTATTAAAAAGTGTAAAAAAACTAAAGAAAAAAACATTTTAACAATATTTAAAAAAAAACAATTAAATCTAAAAATCTAGAACCCAGGAGCATTCTGAATAGGAATCATTTCCCCAAAATAAGTATAAAAATACATAAATAATTAAAAAAATTAACATCATGGGCATCGTTGCAGGTGAAAATGTACTATTAAAATGTAAAAATATTTATCCCATACATCCAACGGTGAAAAGGGGAAACGAGTCAGAATAGCCAATTGGTCGCTTTACCTCCCACAAAAGGGATGAAAAAGTCATACACACCCGAGAATAGTATCAATGAAAAGTACACATCGCCTCGCAAAAAATGAGCCCTTTCACTCCATACACATGAAAATAAAAAAGTTATGGGGTTAGAATATGGCAATGTAAAGAAAAAATTAGTTTTACATTTTTATTTTATTTTTTAAATGCAAGAAACTATGCATATGTGGTATTGTTGTAATCATACTGACCTGGAGAATAAAATTAACAAATCAGTTTTGCCACATAAGAAACGGTATATAAAAAAAAACGCCCATAAAACTGTGGCAGAATAGTGATTTTTTTTTCTTATAATTCCATCCCAGATTGTATGCAACTATAAATGGTGCTATTAGAAAGTGCATTTTGTCCCGTAAAAAAACGAGCCCTCATACAGCTATGTGAATGAATAAATAAAAAAATATGGCTTTGGGGGGGTTGGGAGGAAAAAGGAAAAAACTGAAAATGACCTGGTTTTAAAAAAAGGTTAAAGTAAGAATTATAGGTGGGAAGGAAGGTTCAGGAGGGTGAATTCCCTCCAAATGTCATTGATTTTAGGATAGTTTTTTAGGATAGTTTTCTTTCAGAACAAAATCATAGGTGAGTTTGGAAGCTTCCTTGGGAAGGAGAAGAAGAGTTGACAGTTACTCATCAGATCACTGACTGTCATGGCTGGAGAGAGTTAAAGGTTAAAGAGCACGTCACCTCTCCTGACATGTCTGTTTTAGTAACTACTTGCATTCCTTTTTTTTAACAATAATGGAGTATCTATTCTTATGACTCTATCTAGTGCCGATCTTCCCTTATTGCTGCTAGATAAAGGTACAGATGGGTGATACCATTTGGTGGTGTGCCCATGTATCGTCTGACACTGGCAGCACTGATTGGATAAGGTCAGACTGTGCAAGGACACACCCTACTGGTAACTCTCATCTGTACCTTTATCCATAAACTTCTAGCAATAATAACAAAAAAATGCCACGACATAAAGAGTCATAAAAAAAAGATGATCCAGAATTGTCATTTATTGTGGAAAAGAATTATTTACTAAAACAGGCATGTCAGGAGAGGTGACAGGTCCTCTTTAAGACCAGAGTCTACACAATGCCATGTTTTGATAGTGGCTTGAGTAAGAATGTTATCTCCAAGGAAAGGTCTAGCTTGCCTCTCTTCTAGCCCTAGTAGAGAGGTTAATGGAAGACCAATAGATGCTTCGTCCAGGCACATAATGTTTTGGATGAGATACATCAGTCCAATCAGTCTAGACATCCGGAAGAACTGACCACACTTAATTTTTTGATAAGGATCATTGTGGAGTGAGCTATTGTTCGCCAGACATATGAGGAGAATATATGTCTGACCCATGTAAAAAAAGAGCGGGATAGAGTGACTGGATCTTTCATAAGATTATAATTTTTACCACTTGCTTACCGCCACACGACTATATGTAACCTGACGCTTAAAAACATTGGGTTACATTACAAACTGCCAGCACCCGTGGCGCTGCAGATTTCTGTGACTGCGCTGTCATTAGATAGCTGCGCTCACAATAAGTGTCCAGGAGACCAGCCAAAGTGGTCTCCCAGCATGGTAGTGCTGTAACAGAGTGTTACAGCGATCCATTGCAAAGTAAAGTGAAAAGGCCAGCAGGCGTGTTCTTAGCTATGATCTTCTTGATATGAGAGTGTCCCCTGCTGGCTGTAAAGTTAACAGTGAGCCTACAGTCTGTAAATTAACTGCTCTTTGTCCTGGCTGTGGCAGGAAGGGGTTCATTAAATTTTTTCATAAGAAAAATAAAAAGTAAAAAATAAAAATAAAAATGATAAAAAAATTAAAAAGTTATAGCTATAGTTAATAGTTTTAGCCATAGTATACTGGTCTTTGTGTGTGTAAAATATAAAAACATACAAATTTTTTTGTTTGTTTCATAATTTTTGTTTTTTAAAAAGGTATTCATTTTAACTATATTTTACATAGTTAATACGGTTGAAAAAAGAGATAAGTCCATCAAGGTCAACCAAGGGATAGGTGGGGACGTGAATCCCAGAAGGAAATGAGACTCAGATTTCTACACGTTTTCAGAAGCATTAATGTTGTTTACTTTTAAGAATTCATCTAAACCCTTTTTAAAACTGTCCACTGTTCCTGCTGTGACCACGTCCTGAGGAAGTCTATTCCACAGATTCACAGTTCTTACAGTAAAGAAGCTTTGATGCTTCTGGAGACTGAACTTTTTCCTCTCCAATCGGAGGAAGTGCCCCCTTGTCTTTTGAGGGCAGTTTACATGGAACAGTTTTTCACTAAGACGTCTCTTCTCAAGACTAAATAAATTCAATTCTTTTCATCTTTCATAACTAAGACCCTCAATGCCCCTTATCTGTACTTTTTCCAGCTGCATAGCACCCTTTCTATGGACTGGTGCCCAGAACGGAACTGCATATTCCAGATGAGGCCGCACCAACGCTTTGTAAAGTGGTAATATTATATCCCTGCCCTGCGAGTCCATGTCTTATTTAATGCATGACAATATCCTGGTGGCCTTAGAAGCAGCTGATTGACATTGTATGCTGTAATTTAATTTACCATCTACAAGGACCCCATCTACAAGGACATATGATGCACGGAGATTATTACTACCAAGATGCATAACTTTATATTTATCCACATTGAACATCATTTGCCAAGTTGATGCCCAATCACTTAGAGTGTCCAAGTCAGCTTGTATTTTATGGACATCTTCCATAGACTGTGCAGTTCTATACAGCTTAGTGTCATCTGCAAAAATAGATATGGTGCTATTAATCCCATCCTCAATATCATTAATAAATAAATTAAATAATAGAGGACCCAGCACTGAACCTTGGGGTACACCACTTATAACCTGGGACCATTCTGAATAGGAATCATTGACCACAAGTCTCTGGGAACGGTCCTTCACCCAGTTTTCAATCCAATTACAAACTATACTTCCCAAGACCTTACTTTACCTATTAAACGTCTATGAAGGACAGTATCAAAAGCCTTTGCAAAATTCAAAAACACTAGATCCACAGCCGCCCCTCTGTCCAGACTTCTACTCACCTCCACATAAAAACAAATATTTAATATAGCTTTTGAAATATGTGTAAAATATACAAATGCACACATATCTTTTATCAATAAAAAAGTTTTTTTTAGAAACACTGAATTCTTAAAATGTCCAAATTTTTGAAAGATTTATATCTTAGGGGATGAATATTTTAAAAAGACGCTTTCAAGGAGTTTTTTTAATGTTTTGGCACTGTACACAATCTGTTCTGGCAATATGGTGCAATAGAACCAGCAATATAAGAATAAGCTGCCAATATGCAAAATGCGCTCTGGTCCTTTAAAGTTTATTGTGATCCCAGGCAGTAGGTAAATTACACGAATGGCGTTTTTCTTTAGTTTTTTTTTTACATTAGTAACATACAGAAATGGTTTTAAAAAATGTTTTGTCTTGAAATCTTTTGTAACAGAAAAAAATTGATAAGAAAGGAAAAATATACTTTTTTTTTTATAATTTTCAGTTTTCCCTCAATATTTATTTAAATGTTTTATATATCTAATGGCACGTCTACTATCTAATCTCATAATTTAGCACTAGCAATACAACACATTACCACTGTGGGCTGGGCTTCCAGTTTCTGTAGGATCATATAATAGGCCTCACGTATCACTTACCCACATTAGTATACAAGCTTTTCTGAAGGTTCCTGAAACAGTTTTAAAAAAATTCTGCAGGGAACACAGGCATTAAAGGGGTTGTCCGAGTTATATAAAAAAATATATAGCACTGTAAATCTGATGGGCAGCATTATATGACTAAGCTAAGCAAGTTTTAGGCAAAAAAATATATATTTCCTAATTTTCCTGGTTCTTTTCTGGCCATTGTTTACATGCACTGACTACAATCTCTACCCCTCCCCCTGCACTGCTAAGGGAGTGGATACAAGAGCTGCCCTGAGTGGCATGTCTGCCTGCTGGGAGAATCAGCAGCATGTTGCATATGTAGAACTACAAGTCCAGCTGTACAATAACACTGCAAAGGGAGTGAATACAAGAGCTGTCCTGAGTGCTGGGAGACTCAGCAGCATGTTGTTTGTGTAGGACTACAAGTCCTAGCTGTACAATGACACTGCTGATACACACAGGATCTTACCCCTACCTGCAATGCTCTGCAGAACTCCTCTGTCAGCTCTTGTGCCCAGCATTTGTCCCCTCACTGACTGCAGCTACACAGTAAACACTTCAGCCCTGAATCTGTGTAGCTGAAGGGGTTAAGAATCCTAGGAGAGAGCAGCCAGCAGCCAGGGGGGCATGGCCAGCACAGTGATGTTTGGTGTACAGGCTTGTGCACAAAGATGATCAGAACAGGGAGAGAAGCTGATATCACAGGTCATGTGACTCTCAGTGAAATCTGAGAAACCAGGCACTGGAGATAACGTGAGTTAATTGGAATGTCCTTTTATTTTCCTAGTTAGAAACGTACAAAGAAGAAATAAATAACTTAGACAACCCCTTTAATTTCTTTCAGATCTCTTTCATTTTTGGCTGCCAAATGAATGGAGACTCTGACATAAATGTGAACATAGCCCTAGACATATAAAAAGAATGTGGTTGATGACTATATATACATTTCCCAAAAGAATTATTAATAAAATGTATGTTTTATGTTACTTCCAAAAATCACTATTCAAAGGGAAGGTATCATGTATTTTATGTCATTATCATTCATTAAATATAAGTAGAATAGAAATAATGTAATGATTTCACTATAGGGGTTGTCATAGTTATAAAAAAGGCCCCTGTAGTCAGAGGTTTTAATAAAATAATAAAAGGACATATGCTCACTCTTTCGTCCTCTCCTCATTGAGGGGCCTCCCTTCCTATGGCAGCTGGAGGTCCTAATAAAGGCCATAGCTGCCTGCCATAGCTATATGCCTATTAAGCAGTGCTGAAGTCATGGCCTAATAGATTGCCTTTCAGTTTTACACTGGCAGACAATAATTCTTTGGTACTGAGCATACCAAAATATTATAAAAGTGATCAAATTATCGCATCATGAAGTCCCCTAGTGAAACTAAAAAAATATTAAACAAATGTTAATAAAATTGCTAAATAATAAGTCCCATATACCCCAAAATATCAGCAGTGAAAACAGCATTGTCACAAAAAAAAACTTAACCTTTATATGGCTACATAGACCAAAAAAAAAAAAGTCTGACTGAAAACGTTTCTTTTCTGCATAAAGCACTATAAAAAAACTTCTAATATTTGATATTACCATAATTGTACTGACCAGCAGGATGAAAGTAACATGATAGGTTTGGAGCATAAACTAAAAATACAAAAAACAATGGTGGAATTGTTTTTCCATTCATTTATTCTTTCATTTCCCCAAACAAAAGTTAATAAAAGGTAATCAACACGTTACATACACCTCAAAGCGGTTCAATTATAAAATGTCACTAACAACATGGCTGCATTGAAGTAAAATGGAAGTAAAATTGGCTCTTGGAATGTGAGGACCTAAAACCTTTTTTTTTTCCTATGAGATGTGCTACTAATGTGTGAAAAAAAACTACTCGTATTTTGGTTTTGAGATACTCATACAGAGTACTGACCAAAAATGAAAACACAAAATCAATGCCAGAATTCCTGGAAAGTTATTTGTACCCCGAAATACAACTCTTTTTACAGAAAAATAAAAAAGTTATGGCTCTAACAATGGAAAGCACGAAAAGTCTTGTCAGCAATAATGCCAACATAAGCTTTTTTGAGCAGATTTTCCTTCGGGTTTTTCAGCCAAAGCCAGAAGTGGTTTCCAACATAATGGGAGATATAAAGGAACGATTTATACTTCTTCCCGCCGGATCCACTTGTGGGCTTGGCTGGAAAATCTGTTCCCAACAAGTCTGTGTGATCCAACCCTAAATGTTGTACCAAATTATTTTTTACTCCATAAAACTCCAGTGGGGGCTATCATATTGGATATACGGCATTGAACTGAACAGGAGCAGCTCTGCAGTAGCCAAGCAGGGCCATTGCACTCAGGGCCGGTGCAAGGATTTTTGCCACCCTAGGCAAAAGAAAAGTTTTCCGCCCCCCCTCCCCCATGTGACATCAAAATGCCCCACCCATATGATCTGCCATATTAAAGGGGTCCTACAGCTTATTTAAACTGATGATCTATCCTTTGGATAGATCATCAGCATCTGATCGGCAGGAATCTGACATCCGGGACCCCCGCCGATCAGCTGTTTGAGAAGGCAGCAGCACTGGCAGTAGCGCCTTAGCCTTCTCTCTGTTTACCCCAGGCCCAGTGAAGTCACGACTAGTATCACTGGCCTGGGCGCGGCTAAGCTTCATTCACGTGAACAGAGCTTAACCCCGCCAAGGCCAGTGATACTAGTCGTGACTTCACTGCGCCTGCGGTAAACAGCGAGAGGGCCGAGGCACTACTGCTAGTGTGGCTGCCCTCTCAAACAGCTGATCTGCGGGGGTTCTGGGTGTCAGACCCCCGCCAGATCAGATGCTGATGATCTATCCAGAGGATAGATCATCAGTTTAAATAAACTGCAGAACCCCTTTAACTAACGCCAGTTCTCTCTCCCCCTCTTGTCATTCTCTTTCCCCCCCCTTGTCATTATCTTTCCCTTTTGTGTCATTCTCCCCCCCTTGTCATTCTCTTTGTCCCGTTGTCATTGTCCCCCTCCCCTTGTCATTCTCTTTCTCCCCCACTCCCTTTGCTACCTCTAGTGTAGCGTGGCCGAGCGCTGTATGGTCCACGGGTACAGGAGTTTTAGTTTCCTGTACCTGGGCAAACTGACAGGAAGTGCACACTGTGTGCGCACTTCATGTCAGTCCGGCCGGGTACAATAGACAGATGCTCCCTGTACCCGCGGACCATACAGGGCTCGGCCACGCTACAATGAGGGAGTGACAGGAGGGAGCGCTTCCCTCCTTTCAGTCCCTCTCTTCATGCTGTGCCCGGGCGGTGCGCCCTCATGGACGCGCCAGCCCGGGCAGTGCTGCAGACGAGTTCTACAACTTTGTAATATCATAGCAGTTTATTGCACGTGATTTGGCCCTTGTCAAAATTAAAATTTATACAGAAAAAGGAAAATTGCTAATTTTTCCATTCCACGGCCAATCATCAATCACCCATTTCTGGTACAAATCACATTTAAAGCCATAGGGAGAGATTTATCAAACTGGTGTAAAGGGAAACTGGCTTAGTTGTCCATAGCAACCAATCAGATTCCACCTTTCCTTTTCCAAAGGAGCTGTGATACATGAAAGGTGGATTCTGATTGGTTGCTCTGGGCACCAGTGTTGATAAATCTCCCCCTTGGACTCTGGATAAAACCATAGCAGAAACACTGAGTACTGCTGGCAGCTCTGCTGTCCTCACACGTGGCACAGGGAGGGCCACCTCTGCATATAGCCATGATCATCCAGAGAATGGGATACACTGGTTTATCCTCCCGTCAGTCCTTTTCCTCTGGAATCTAAAAAGTTAAGGGATTTTCCACCTATTAGTGACTACCCCACTCCTTGCATCCAGTTAAAATAAACCTTTGGTCTAGACCCCGCCCATTTATAGGGTCTCTCCACCCGGGAGCTTGTGACGTAGCACTGATGTTCCAGCCTTGTCCAATCAGCGACCTCCAGACCTTCTTTTAAGAAGAGGAGCTCACTCCCCTCGGCTTACAGCCGCCTGAACGTTGCCATGGCGACTGAGGCGGGCTCTGCGGAGGCCCTTGCCGTTGTCATGGAGACCGGCGCAGGGTCGGCGCTGGAGCTTCAGCACCACGGACAGCGGCGCTTGACTGATGCCGCCGCCGCTGCAAGGTGGGATCCTCGCAAACATTACCTGCTGATCGTGATCGGTGACATAGCCACTGAGAGGCAGCTGCAGGCCGTCAGAGACCACCTGGAGCACGGTGAGTGGCTGTGAGGGGGCCCTGGTCCAGCATGAGCAATGCAGCAGGGTGTGCACTGTATGTGGTGCATGTGCCAGAGGCGGCTGTATGCGCCAGCATGGGCACAGAGGGGGCACTTATCTGCTGCTCAATGTAAGGTCCGCAGACTGGAGTGTATCAGATGTAGCAGAGCTGAACTTGTTTGCCAGTGCTAATAGAAAGGGGGGGAGAGTTGCCAACAAGTCCTTTTGCCTTGGCAGGGTACTCAGAAACAGAACAGGGCTAGGGAAGCAAGCTAAACTCCGAGGAAGGTCTGCAGGCTATCCTGTCACAGTTGTCTGAAAGAGTCAAATGACAAAGTAAAAGCTTTGCTACATCTGTACAGTAAAGCCAGTGCGTAATCCACTGCGGATACGGTTAATCATGATGCCTGAAGTTATGTCTCCGGGCACTTTGTAGCAATGTACGCAGCGTGGGCAGCACTGGCAGTGCCTGGGAAATATCTCCGTAAAGTGCTGCAAAATATCTAATATACACCGTATATCCTTACTGGTATATACACCGTATATCATCATTATTACTGGTATATACACTGTATATCATCATTATTACTGGTATATACACTGTATATCCTTACTGTTACTGGTATATACACCATATATTATCATTATTACTGGTAGATACACCGTATATCCTTATTGTTACTGGTAGATACACCGTATATTATTACTGGTATATACACCGTATATAATTACTGACATATACACCGTATATCCTTACTGTTACTAGTATATACACCGTATATCCTTATTGTTACTGGTATATACACCGTATATCCTTATTGTTACTGGTATATACACAGTATATCCTTATTGTTACTGGTATATACACCAGTATATTATTACTGGTATATACACCGTATATCCTTATTGTTACTGGTATATACACCAGATATTATTACTGGTATATACACCATATATCATCATTATTACTAGTATATACACTGTATATTATTACTGGTATATACACCATATATCATTTCTGTTACTGGTATATACACCATATATCATCATTATTACTGGTATATGTACCATATATCATTTCTGTTACTGGTATATACACCATATATCATCATTATTACTGGTATATGTACCATGTATCAGCACTATTACTGATATATACAGCGTATCTCATTACTATTACTGGTATATATACATATCTCTGATTGTAAAGTGCTGCAGAATATATAATCAACACCATATATCATTACTATTATTGGTAATACTGGTATATACACTGTATCTCTGATTATAAAGTGCGGTATATTATGTAATTTACACCCTATATCATTACTATTACTGGTATATACACTGTATCTCTGAAAAGTGCTGTATGTTATATAATATACACTCTATATCATTACTATACTCTATATACTGTACCTCTGACTGTAAAGTGCTGCGTATTATATAATATCCACCATATGCCATTACTGTTACTGAGTGAATTTCCATATCCACAAATACCACGTGCCAAATGATCTCAGTCCTGTTTTCCTGCATTGCAGATCCCTTTAATACGCTTATATAATATTTTAAGACTTCTTTTACCTCTTTGTAGTATCTAGGATATTAGAGGTCGGTCTTTTGAGGGGTGTATGGGAATGATCAGCAGCCTATGCCCCACCCAGGAGCTTAATCATGCAGGAATTGCCGTGTGGTGTAGCAGAGCTGATTAGCTTCATGAGGAGATGTGACGCATTGCTGCTGTGCTACTCAAATCACTGAGTCATAGGCCTAGATCGGACAGCAGGTTATTACGCCAGAGCTTTACCGTGAGGAGATCCTGCAGTCATTGATGTGAAGCCCAGCCGCGAGGGATAATAATGTTAATAAAAGGAACAGATACCGCCTCATGGTGCCTCTTCTATATATCGTCATGTGTGCAAGAACTAAGGCAAAGTAATCTGATTCAAAAAAGAGGAGAAGTCCTATCCGTCCTTTATATTTCTCTCCTTTTATGATCCACTTTTGATTTTGGCTTCGGAAACTGCACCAGGATACCTGACCGTGTGACCGTACCCTAACACATTGAAGTCAGGATACACTACTTGTATTCTGTGCACATAAGATTAGGTTACTCTCATGTTACATTGCACATATAAAGTAGTTTACATTTACTGCCTTTCCAATAAAAGTTGATATTAACCCCTTAAAAATCTAGAGATTTTCATTTTTTTTTAACTCCCTGCCTTCCCAGAGCCATAACTTTTTTATTTTTCCATTCTCATAGCTGTTTTTTTGCTTAGCAAGTTGTAAAAAATTCCAAATGACGTCGAACTGCAAAAAAACAAAAACAAAACAATTCTTCCATAAGTTTTGGGTTTCGTTTTTACTTTGTTCCCTATTCGGTAAAACTGAACTGTTACCGTCATTCTCCGGGTCAGATAACAGCGATACCACGTTTATATATGTAGTTTTTTTTATCGTGTTTTAACATCGTGTTTTTTTGTATGCATCGCCATTTGCTAATCCTCATAATTTTTTTTATATTTACGTCTACAGAGTTGTGCAAGGGCTCAATTTTTGTGGGGTAATCTATAGTTTTTATTGGTATCACATTGGAGTGGATTTAACTTTTTGATCAATTTCTATTTAATTTTAAGGGGTGGGGGGGTGAAGAGATGAAAACACGGCGGGCGGCTCAGCTATTTAGATTTTTTTTCAGTCGTCACAGCGTTCACTGTACGGGATAAATATCTTTTATATTTTAATAGTTCACATATTTTGGGACGTGGTGATGCTAATGATCTTTATTTTTTATTGGTAATTTTTAATAGGGGGAAAGAGGGATGATTCAAATTTTTATATTTTTTTACCTTTTTTATGTTTTTACAAACTTTTCATTTACACGTATTTTAACATGCAATCATCTGATTCTTCAACCATAAGCTGCAATGATTTAACAGTGCAGCCTATGGGAGATTCACGTTGCTCCTATAGGAACATTCCTGTGGCAGGCCTTGAATACTTCAGAGGGCCAGAGGCTGCCATAGCAACTCTCAACAATTGACCACAGCATCGGATGGGCTAAATGTCGATGATCGGCATTGTTGCCGATCCCAAACATTGCCTCCGGGTGTCTGCTGTTTAAGACAGCAGAAACCTGGTGGATTTGGCGCCCACTCCTGAGCAGGCATTATTTTTAAAGAACAGATTTCTGCCATGCCCTTTAGGAGTTAAACATACTGTTTGTGGAAGACCTGCTAGTTAGGTTTATCCAGTGAAATGAATATCACTGCTCATGAAATGAGGATCACGCAATGCCATTTCCTGTTTTCCTAGGGTTTAAAGGGGTTTTCTGCTCATACACTGACATGGGGGCCATGGTCCCATTCTTGGTGGAGAGGCAGTTGTGCCGTTTGCCAAAATGTTGACAGTTGAATACTGAACTCTAAGAATATGCTGGGTTTCTATTGGTTGGACTACCGCCAGTCAGACTTGTATGGAATTTAAGGGTCAACTACATGCTTTTAAAGGGAGTCTGTCACCAGAAACTTCACTGATGAACCAGGCACAATGTCATGTAGGGTTATCTCAGCTGAATGCAATGATATCTTTCACTTAGTGATCCATTGGTTCATTCTGGAGAAAACAACTTTTATCCATGTACAAATGAGCAGTTAAAGGGTTTGTCCCACAAAAATATTCAGCAGTTTTCAAACCAGCACCTGGACATGAATACTTTTGTAAATGCATGTAATTAAACATTAATTCAATAAAATATATCTGTACAGCACCACCTGCTGTTTGTTTTTTTCTTATTTCTTTGACCTGCTCACTGAGATGGCCGCACATGCTCAATTTTATCCTTGAACTGCCTCCTGAGCTGTGATAGGGAGCGCTGAGACACGCCCCCGAGCTGCAGCAGAAAAGACACTCCCCTTGAGCTGTCAGGTTGATATAAATCTAGCAGAACAGTGAACGGAGAGATCTCTGGATCCATGTTAGGGACAGGGCTGGTTCTAGCTTTATAAGAAAGAGATTGTCATGTTCCATATGATGTCTGATTTTCATTTTTTTATATTAGTCATGGGATAACCCCATTAAGTGCACTGAGGGCGGGCCCCCAAGTCACCCTTCCTCCTCCTGCATCCTCTATCAGACCCTCTTGCTGCTTGACAGTGCCAAGTTCCAGCATAATCATCAGTGACTGACAGCTATTTATGTATACACACTTACACAGAGAATGCTATCAACCACTGATATCACCTCCCCCGTGTACAACTATTAGTGACTGACAGCTATCTATCTATACACACTTACACAGAGATTGCTATCAATCACTGATAACATCTCCCACGTGTACAACTATAAGTGACTGACACCTATCTATGTATACACACACACACTTACACAGAGAATACTATTAATCACTGACAACACATCCCCCATATACAATTATCAGTGAATGACAGCTATCTATATATACACACACTTACACAGAGAACACTATTAATCACTGATAACACCTACCCTTGTACAACTATCAATGACTGACAGCTATCTATATATACACATTTACACAAAGAAGGCTATCAATCACTGATAACACCTCCCCCGTGTACAGTTATCAGTGACTGACGGGTATCTATGTATACACACTTACACAAAATATTGTCACAGTGGGGAGTGGGGTAAAACTCCCCACTGTACAATGTAGGTTGGTAGGATAGCAGCTAGGCCTGGACTCAGGAAAAAGGGAGCAGGTCACCTCCTGATGCTTACCTAAAATCTGTCCCTGACCTCTTACCTGTATGAGCTGACCTAAATAGTAGGAGGGCTCATACTCCGTAACCTGCGCCCTCCTGACCCTATCGATCCCTGGAATAAAGGTCTGGAATGGAAGACGACCTGTTCATCCAAGCCACGGATGAACCAGAGTCTCCCACAGGCCTAGCAACCAGTAGCAACAGGGAAAACAACAACACTACATCATGTTCTAGAGGCGGTCCACCTGACCCCTAGACCACCACAACTGTAGAAATCCCCATTGTAACACATAAACAGAAAAGACAGTGAGAAACCAAAAGGGTCGGCAGGTAAGAACCCAGAGACAGGAATTACACCTGGATAACAAGCTCTCGGACACATAACACTTACCTGCCGCTGAAACGGGATGAAAGATGCTCGCTGCCTAGACTTGTGGTTCATCCCTCCGGGAAACCATGGAGCCCACTTCTGCAGGCAAGTGGTCAACGCTGTTCCCTCTCCGAGGAACAAAGAAGCCCCTGGAGGCATAACACACAGGGTAACGCCTTGCATACATGCTGGGACAAACAACACCAACTAACCAGACATGTAACTACAAACAAAACGTACACCAAACCCTGAACATAAACCCACACCAAACATAGGAAGAAGAAAGGTGGAGAACATGGAGGATACAATGGGAAAACTATGTTCAACAAGGTGGCCCTCAAGCTGGACAGATGGAAAAGTCTAGCATGGCAGCATAACTCCAGCTCCCAAAGAAGCTGAAGTATCAAACAGCTCAGGCTCAAAGCACAAGTACTATAAGAGTCATGAGGCCACACCCAGCTCCACCTAGCTCACATCTTAACCCCTAACACACCAGAATGAGAAGGGAAAGAACCTTAAAGGGGAAGTGCACACGCATGCTTAACAAACAATACATCTACACTCCACTACACCAGACCATAACACCGCTGTGACAACAATGCTGTCAATCACTGATAACACCTCTACCGTGTACAGTTATCAGGGACTGACAGCTATCTATGTATACACACTTACACAGAGAATGCTATCAATCACTGATAACATCTCCCCCATGTACAGTTATCAGTGACTGACAGCTATTTCTGTATACACACTTACACAGAGAATGTTATCAATCACTGATAACACCTCCCCCGTGTACAGCTATCAGTGACTGACAGCGATCTATGTATACACAGTTACACAGAGAATACTATCAATCACTGATAACACCCCCCCTGTGTACAGCTATCAGTGACTGACAGCTATCTATGTATACACACTTACACAAAGAATGCTATCAATCACTGATAACACCTCCCTGTGTACAGCTATCAGTGACTGACAGCTACCTATGTATATACACTTACACAGAGAATGTTATCAATCACTGATAACACCTCCCTGCGTACAGCAATCTGTGGCTGACATCTATCTATGTATACACACTTACACAGAGAATGCTATCAATCACTGATAACACCTCCCCCATGTACAGCTATCAGTGACTGTCAGCTATCTGTATACACACTTACACAAAGAATGCTATCAATCACTGATAACACCTCTCCCATGTACAGCTATCAGTGACTGACAGCTATCTGTATACACACTTACACAGAATGCTATTAATTACTGACAGCACCTCCCCTGTGTACAACTATCAGTTACTGACAGCTATATAAATATATATTTATACATTGTATTTTCTGGCGTATAAGACTACTTTTTAACACATGAAAATCTTCTCAAAAGTCGGGGGTCGTCTTATACGCCGGTGTGTGCTGAAACTTAAGAGGACCTTTCACTGGTCTAACGATTGTTTGATAATGATATGTATGTGTAGAGCGGCGCCCAGGGATCTCCCTGCACTTACTATTATCCCTGGGCACACATACCGTATATATTATTATCAAACAATTGTTGGACCAGTGAAAGGTCCTCTTTACTTCCAAGCCGGACTGGAGAAGCTGTCCTTCTCCAGCTTCAGGGACAGGCGTCCTCTACCTGAGCCACCGTGCGCTGCATCCCAGCTAGTCGCTCCTGAAGCAGCCCCCTCTCCCTGCTCTCAGTGGTTCTCTCATGCTCGGATCGTCTGTTTAATTTTTATTTGGTGTGCGATGGAAGAGGGGTAGTCTTATACGGCGAGTGTAGCCCAAACCCAATATTTTAACAGGAAAAGTAGGGGGTCATCTTATATACCCAGTCGTCTTATACGCTGGAAAATACGGTATATATACACACTTACATAGAGAACGCTATCAATCATTGATAACACCTCTTGTGAGTAAAACTATCAGTGACTGACAACTATCTATGTATTATAAGGGATCGCTCTCTCTCAGGGTTCGGCAATGACAGACTTTTCATCAGACAGGAGTTTAACCCTTTCACTACTGGAGGTTTTTTCATTTTTGCGTTTTCATTTTTCTTCCCTATTTTCCGTGAGCCATAAGTTTTTTATATTTTTGTTCACATAGCTGTATAAGGGCTTATTTTTTGCGGGACTATTTGTACTTTCTAATGCCACCATTAATCATGGCATAAAATGTAGTAGGAAGAGGTAAAAAAATTCCAAATAGGGTGGAATTGGAAAAAAACGCAATTCATCCACAGGTTTTGTTCCCACAGCATTTTGTTTACGGCAAAACTGACCCACGTCCTTCATTCTCCGGGTAATTGCGATTACAACAATACCCCATAGGTATATATTTTTTATGTCCAAATAGTGTGAAAATAAATTTCAATTTTCATCAAAAATTTTTTTTTTACCATATTCTGACCCCCATAACTTTTGTATACTTATGTCTACTGAGCTATTTGGGGGCTCATTTTTTGCGGAACAATCTGTAGTTTTTATTGATACCATTTTGGAGTGTGCATGACGTTTTGATCACTTTTTATTAAATTATTTTGGGTAAGAGAAGCAATCACAAAATGGCAAATCGTCCATTTTTACTCTTTTTTTCCGTTACGCCATTTGCTGTATTAGATTTTATTTTTTTCTATTTTAATAGTATGGGCGTTTTTGGTTACGGTGATACCCATGATGTTCATATTTATTGTTACTTAGATATTTATTTTTTATGTTTACTCTGTGTTTAATAAATTTTCATTTTCAATAAAGCCATACAGAAAATCATAAGACTTCGTATAATCATTGCATGTAAAACATAACTACAAGAAGGGACACGCAGGACCCAAAGACTCTTGACATAGGCTCAGAAAAGCCATCAGCCTGCGCAAGCATAAGCCTACCCAATACAACGCAGTATTTATTTTTTAATTATACGGAAAGGGGGGTGATTTAAACTTTTATATATTTTTATTTTTTATATATTGTGGCTCATATATAAGCTTATACATTCTGTTTTTTAATTTTTCATTTTTGTCTATCAGGGATTTTTTAAATGCCATTGAAAGTTGATTTTGCTCATTTCTTATCCTGGCCTACCATCTGGTGGCCAAAATAAGAATTGCAGCATAAACACTTTCAACTTCAGCAGCGAAGCTAAAAGTGTTCAGCGCACCAACCAATGCCCAAATTGGCCACACGGGGCATCGGTAGGAAGCAGGTTTTTGTTCATTTAGGTGCCGTGATCTCACTTGATCACGGCATCTAAAGCATTTAATTACCGTGATCGGCATTATTGCCGGTCACGGTAAGTAGCCGCAGGTCTCTACTGTATGAAACAGCAGTGATCTGCCAGCCATGACGCCCGCTGCAGGTGCGAGCGGGTGTCATGTTCGCACATCGCTCTAGTGCCTTACATGTACGGCACTGTTAGCGAAAGGGTTAGAGGGAGTATTTCACCCCCAAACCCCATTTTTAAGCACTCACATCTTCCTGTGCTAAATTGCCCCCCCCATTAAAAAGCCTCTTACCCCATTGCTGTACCGCTTACCTATCTTCATAAAATCACTTTTATTGCAGCTGTCAATCACAGCTGAAGGTGCCCCGGGGCGGCGTCATAACGGCCGGTGCCCAGGCCGCGCGCTCATCTTCCAAACTGTCCACGCCCCCTTTCACCCAGAAGGCCCGCCCAGTGTCTTCTGCTTGTCCTCCTCCTCAAGTGGCCAAATCCCGTGCCTGCGCCGAGGATCCGTCAGTCCGTTCTGAAAAGCCCTCCGACGCAGCGCTTGCAGGAGTATCGCTGTACGGGCCCGTGCCTGCACACAGGATACCCCGATGCGTGTGCCAGTAATCGGGAAACCAGTGCGAAGGCGCAGACTGCTGCCGGATCCTCGGCGCATGCGCGGGATTTGGCCACTTGAGGAGGAGGACAAGCAGAAGACACTGGGCGGGCCGTCTGGGTAAAAGGGGGCGTGGACAGTTAGGAAGATGAGCGCGCGGCCTGGGCACCGGCCGTTATGAAGCCACCCCTGGGCACCTTCAGCTGTGGGCAATTTCAGCTGTGGGGGGTGGGCAATTTAGCACAGGAAGATGTGAGTGCTGAAAAATGGGGTTTGGGGGTGAAAGACTCCCTTTAAAGTCCATACTGTGCTTTTAGGGGTGTGGACTGAAATATCCACCCCCTCTACACCTCTATCATGTATGAGGCCTACCTTTGCCTCACATACCCTCTCCTCTGTTCAAACCTGTGGGGGTGAAAACTGGCAGCAAACCAGGATGCTCATGACAGGGCATCCGCATTACCCACAATTTTCCCTTTGTTCTGCCACACCCAGGTAGAGATGGCCCAAACTATCCGCCGGCGAACATAGCTTGTTCGCGTTCGCCGCAGTGGGCGAACACATGCGATGTTCGGTCCGCCCCCTATACATCATCATTGAGCAAACTTTGACCCTGTACCTCACAGTCAGCAGACACATTCCAGCCAATCAGCAGCGTACCCTCCCTCCCAGACCCTCTCATCTCCTGAACAGCATCCATTTTAGATTCATTCGGAATTTGCAGTCTTAGTGAGAGGAGGGAGAGTGTAGTTGCTGCTGATTTCATTGGGAAATTGATAGCTAGGCTAGTGAATTCAGTGTCCACTCCAGTCCTGAAAGACTCATCTGATCTCTGCTGTAAGGACAGCGTCCTGACAGCACCCCAAAAAGCCCTTTTTAGGGCTGCAACATTAGTCTGCTTTTTTTTTTTTTCTCCATATACATATTGCAGTTGCCTGGCCTGCCTGTGTGTGAGGAGCTGCAGGCCCACAGACTGTAGTGTGCCCACTGCCAGTGCCCACCCCTGTCATCCCGTGTGGCACAGGACTTTGCATCAAAAAAAGGCATTTAATTTTTACACTTTAGTGTAATTTCAGTTGCTTGCCAGTGTGTGTCAGGCCGACTTCCACTGACTGTAGTGTGGCCACTGCCAGTGCCCACCCCTGTCATCCCGTGTGGCACAGGACTTTGCATCAAAAAAAGGCATTTAATTTTTACACTTCAGTGTAATTTCAGTTGCTTGCCTGCTGCTAGTGTGTGTCAGGCCGACTTCCACAGACTGTAGTGTGCCCACTGCCAGTGCCAACCACTGATACCGGGTGGCACAGTAGCTTGCCGATAAATAAGGCATTTAATTTTTAGACAGTAGTAATTTTTTTTTCACAAAAGGCAATCCCTGATATGGGGTGTAACAGGGATTAAACTGATGAGAATAGTACTACAGAAAATACCACTCATATGGGGTGTGACAGTAAATTGCACGGCGCAGACGCAGTGACCGTGGATTAAAACAGAGTGGAGGGAGCCAGCGTTTTTTTAACCATCTCCCCGTTTGAAAAATCTATTCAATAAATGGACCCCAGATTGGGGACGTTAGAGGGATTAAACTGATGAGAATAGTACTACAGAAAATACCACTCATATCAGGTGTGACAGTAAATTGCACGGCGCAGACGCAGTGACCGTGGATAAAAACAAAGGGGAGGGAGCCAGCGTTTTTTTAACCATCTCCCCGTTCGAAAAATCAATTCAATTCACCTTTCGGGGACCCTTGGTGTTGTACGTGGCTGGGTGGAGGAAGAAACCTTCAATGACATCACCGGGACATGGCTAGAATTTAGGATTGTTAGGTGATTTATGCCTTTTATGGATTAAAACCTAACTCTGCGTCAACTATGTAATTTTCCATGGAAGTTTTGCCATGTATCCCCCTCCGGCATGCCACAGTCCAGGTGTTAGTCCCCTTGAAACATCTTTTCCATTACTATTGTGGCCAGAAAGAGTCCCTGTGGGTTTTAAAATTCGCCTGCCTATTGAAGTCTATGGCGGTTCTTCCGGTTCGCCCGTTCGCGAACATTTGCGGAAGTTCGCGTTCGCCGTTCGCGAATGGGAAAATTTTATGTTCGCAACATTACTACACCCAGGCCAGCAAAGCTCAATTTGTCACAAACTCGGATTGTGTAAGAAGGGACAGACACTCTCGTTCTACTCTTTCACGTGCGACAATGATGCGCTTTCACATCCTTTTATCTCGCTCTCTTTGTCTCTTTATTTTTCTTTCTTTTTGCTTCTGGCGTTCATGCTCTCTTCGTTTCTTTATTTTATCAAAAGATAACCTCTATCTTTTTTCTTTACTCTCAGAGTTTCGGTCTTGGCTTCTGGAAGATTATTAGACCAATAGAAACATATGTAAATCAGAATGATCAAATAATAGAATTGCACAACAAGTATATTGACAATTAAATAGTTTATTAAACAAAATTTAATATAACATGATTGACATCACAAAATTAAGAACGTAATTAAAAACAAATTGGCTGGTGGAACATAATTATGTGGATATATGAAATAAAGTGCAAGTGCAATATGGGTAAATGTAGTGCATAAAATATGGGAAGTAGAATAACATTATAGGCGATTAACCCCTTACTAGTATTAGACCCTGATATGGGTCATATAAAGAGAACAGGGGTTAAAAATATCGCATACAAGTATGCCATCAAAAAGCACAATGCATATAGAGGTATCACATATACGTACTAACCCAAATCCACACTGCCAGAACCACCAGACCAGACCGTACCCCGTTTACCCATATTGCACTTGCACTTTATTTCATATATCCACATAACCATGTTCCACCAGCCTATTTGTTTTTAATTACGTTCTTAATTTTGTGATGTCAATCATGTTATATTAAATTGTGTTCAATAAACTATTTAATTGTCAATATACTTGTTGTGCAATTCTATTATTTGATACAATTGTGATCTACATATGTTTCTATTGGTCTAATATGAGTTGTGATATGCAGATCTGTTATATAGATATGGGAGTTTAGTTTTGGTTTCTCCTTTCAGAAGATGTTTTAATACAAACGATAGGCTCTCCCTTTGGATTCCCTGGCTCCTGCACATGCCCTTTCTTGGACTGCTGCAACTCTTGACTGACTGACTTCCAAGAACAACACTTATTACCTGTCAATAGAATAGGGCATAAGTGTCAGATCAGTGGGGAGTCCAACTTCTGTGACCCCACATCCCCCCGATCACAATTATGTTCCCCCATTTCAATGGAGTGGAGCTTATGCATATACGCTGTTTCTCCAGTCAACTCTATGAGACTGGCAAAGATTACTGAGTACAGTGCTACATGTGCAACCACCACTGCATTCAAATTGAGCTATATGTGACCCCAGTTCTTGTGATCTTGGGTCCTAGTGGCAAGACTCTCACTAATCGGGCCCTTACTCCTATCTTAGCATTTAAAGTTAGACTAGAATGTGCCAGATTGATCTCAGTGGCAGATGCTGGATGATAAATTTGGTGTATTTTCAAAACTTTTGTCTAACTGTACACCACCTATTGCTTGGCTTACTTCTTAAAGGGGTTCTCTCGAAAATTAAGAAAATGAAAATACTTAAATATTTATTATAATATATTCCTAAATACCTTTCATTAGTTATAATGGTTTGTTTTGTCTAGGGAGCAATCATTAGGAGAAATAAAATGGCTGCCATCCTATTAATACACAAAAAACCTGTCCTAATCACACAGGAGGACAAGTTACTTCAGAGCACTGAGCTAAAGAGCTGCCAAATCCTTCTACTTGTCAGGGATTATGATCCTAAATATAGCTGATAAGAACTTTAGCTGAATCTCTGTAGGAATGAAGTTTATGAGGAGACATGAAGTACAGAGAGGGTGGACAGGACAGACTGTGGTAATGTGGGGCTGTGGTAATGGAGACTGCATACAAATCAGCCACATCCTCACCTCCTCTCTGCACTTCATGTCTCCTCATGAACTCCATTCCTACAGAGATTCAGCTGCAGATCTTATCAACTGTATTCAGGACCATAAACCCTGACAAGTAGAGCAGAGAGGAGGATGAGGCAACTCTTTAGGACAGGTTTTGTGTGGACTAATAGGATGGTGGCCATTTTATTTTTCCTGATGATTGCTCCCCAGACAAAACTAGCCATTATAACAAAAAAAAAGGTATTTGGGAATATATTTATAATAAATAGTAATGAGCGAGCACCAAATTGTTCGGGTGCTCGGTCCGAACACATAGCGATATTCGTGCGCTCGGCCGAACACCCAAGTATAATGGAAGTCAATGGGAGACAACCAGGCACCCCCTGCTCGGATGAGGGGAGAGTGCCTAGTCCATTGGAAAAGGTCAGAAAGTGACAGAAACACCACCGAAATGGAACAGCATGGGGACCATGTCTGGGTGCATCTTGGACTCCAATGTCGGTGCTGGGAACCATATTGTCCCAGTTGTCCGCCACTTTTGGATAGCGACAAAATCATGGCCAAAATAACAAAAAAAAAAATAAAAAAAAATACATTTTTAGAGGTTAAATTGGTAGGAAACATTCTTTTCTGTATATTCAATTGTATATACAGTGCATATCCTGCCAAAAAGGAAGAAGATACAACTTGTATATCACATAAAGGAGGGCCTCATTCACATAGTGCTACAATTGTTCAGGTACAATGCTACACTCATAAAGCCTATGCAAGTGAAAGGGCTGGCAAAAATTACAAGGAATCGGCACTCCAATACACCCTTTATTACACATAACAGAGGGCATCATACACACCCTTGAAAAATTATGATTCATGGCCTGCTGGTGACCCTCAAAAACATTTGGAGCAAGGGCCTGCTGATTAACCTCTAAAACATTATAGTTGAGGGCCTGAAGGTGAGGAGACGCTATAAAAAATTGTAGTGAGGGGCTGAAGGTGAGCGAACCCCATAATACTTTGCACTGATGGCCTACAGGTAAGGAGACCATATAAAACATTAGAGGTGAGGGCCTGAAGCCGAGCGAACCCGATAAAACATCGCCTTGATGGCCTACAGGTGAGCAGACCATATAAAACATTAGAGGTGAGGGCCTGAAGCCGAGCGAACCCGATAAAACATCGCCTTGATGGCCTACAGGTGAGCAGACCATATAAAACATTAGAGGTAAGGGTCTGAAGCCGAGCGAACCCCATAAAACATTGCAGTGATGGCCTACAGATGAGCAGACCATATAAAACATTGGAGGTGAGGACCTGAAGCCGAGCGTTCCCCATAAAACATTGCACTAATGGTGAAAATGATGCATCTGAATCTTGTGGATTGAGTACATTATAAAGCATACATTTAAATTGCGTTTTTGTTCCTCATTAGCTCAGCTTTACTCTGGTGGAGTGGAGAAGTCAGGGGCAATCCGGGCCTTGTTCATTTTTATCTGAGTCAACCTGTCAGCATTGTCAGTGGACAAGCGGATACGCTTATCTGTTATAATGCCACCAGCAGCACTAAATACACGCTCAAACAATATGCTGGTGGCAGGGCAGGCCAGCACCTCCAAGGCGTAGAGCGCAAGTTCGTGCCACGTGTCCAGCTTGGACACCCAGTAGTTGTAAGGCACTGAGGGATCATTTAGGACGCTGACACGGTCTGCAATGTATTTCTTCACCATCTTCCAAAACTTTTCCCTCCTTGTAGCATTAGGCCGTGCTTCAGGGTGAGGTTGCTGGCGGGTGTTATAAAAGTGTCCCATGCCTTGGAAAGTGTTGCCCTGCCTTTATTGGAACTACTGTGTGTTCCCCTTGTCTCCCTTCCTCGTTTGCGTAAGGAAGTACGGACTCTGGCGGCCACATTGCCAGATGGAGAATTTTGGAGCAATCTGTCAACAAGTACCTTGTGGTATTGCACCGTTTTACTCGTCCTCTCCACCACAGGAATGAGAGATGAGAAGTTCTCTTTGTAGCGGGGGTCGAGAAGGGTGAACACCCAGTAATCTGTGTTATCTAAAATGCGTATAACGCGAGGGTTGCGGGAAAGGCAGCCTAACATAAAGTCAGCCTTATGTGCCAGAGTACCAACAGGCAAGACGTCGATGTCAACTTCAGGGTGACTCTCCATACCCTCATCCTCCTCCTCTTCTGCCCATCCACGCTGAACAGATGGAATTAAAGTTCCATGGGTACTAGCCTCTGTAGCAGAGGCAAGTGTCTCCAGCTCCTCCTCCTCTTCATTGCCCAATTCGCGCTGAGAAGACGAACTGGGGGAGGTCTGGCTATCATCCTGTGTCATCTCCTCCCCCATAGCCTGGCCAATATGTAGAATGTAGAGTTCCACCGCGTGCTCACGTCGCATAACAGTCGGTGAGCTGGAAGCCGCAAGCGCTGCTGCAGCGTTAACAGACCGGCTGAAGCTGTGGACGACTTTCGGAAATGGGCACACAAGTGGGGCGCCTTCACTAGTAGGTCCTGCAAATTGGGGTAGGTTTTGATAAACCGCTGAACCACTAAGTTTAGGACGTGGGCTAGGCATGGAATCTGTGTCAGGTTGCCGAGCTCCAAAGCCGCCACCAAGTTACGGCCATTGTCAGACACAGCCATGCCTGTTTGTAGGTTGAGTGGCGAGAGCCACAAATCGGACTGGTCCCTTATACCCTGGCACAGCTCTGCGGCGGTTTGCTGTTTGTCCCCTAAGCAGATCCGCTTCAGCATGGCCTGTTGACGCTTACCCACAGCAGTGCTACACTGCTTCCAGCTAGCGACTGATGGCTGACTGCTGTTGGAAGTGGAAGTGGAGTAGGAGGCGACGGAGGAGGAGAAGTGGGGGTTGGAGCCAGTAACATAGCTGCTGGCGAAGACCCTGATGGATGTAGGGCCCGCAATCCTGGGCGTAGGTAGCACCTGTGCCATCCCAGGGTACGACTCACTCCCGGCCTCCACAACATTCACCTAGTGTGCGGGAAAGTCAGGGAAATGTAGCGTCCCTGGCCACCAGCACTTGTCCATGTGTTGTGGTGAGGTGGACCTTCCCAGTAAGTGCGTTGGTCAGGGACACGGGTGATGTTCTGGGACACATGCTGGTGTAAGGCGGGCATGGCACACTGTGAAAAATAGTGGTGGCTGGGGACTGCCTACCGAGGGACGGCCACCGACATCATGCTGCGGAAGGCCTCAGTGTCCACAAGCCTAAATGGCAATGTTTCAAGGGCCAATAATTTTGCATGTTGCGCATTTAGTGCTATGGCCTGTAGGCGTGTGGGTGGGTATTTGCGCTTGCGTTCAAATGCCTGTGTTCTGGAAGATGCGCTGGGACAGGGAAGTGGATGTTGTTGCTGAAGGTTCATGCGAAGGTCCAGGGTGAGGGGCATCCAGGCCTGCGCCTTCGACAGGGGATTGACTAGCAGTGCGAAGCACAGGGGAAGAGGAGGCAGGGGTGGGACGCGCAGACCCAGAGTGTGGACCCAGGCGTTCGGCCCACCTATAAGGGTGCTTGGATGCCATGTGGCGGATCATGCTAGTGGTGGTCAGGTTGCTAGTGTTCACGCCCCGGCTCATTTTGGTACGGCACAGGTTTCAAACTACCACTCTTTTGTCGTCTGCGCTTTCCTCAAAAAAGCACCATACTGCGGAACACCTACCCCTTGGCAAGGTAGATTTACGCATGGGGGTGCTCGGTGTAATGGTTGCGGGCCTGTTTGGTCTGGGCCGACATCTCCCTTTTGCAACCCCACTGCCTCTTCCAGACTTTTGCGGTGCTGCGGATCTCTCCCCCTCTGTACTGCTGTCCTCGCTCGGCTTTTCACCTTCCCATGTTGGGTCAGTGACCTCATCGTTCACCACCTCCTCTTCCACTTCCTAACTGGGTATCCTCTCTCCCTCTGTGCTCCTGGTGGGTAAATGCCCTTTTCATCCTGCTAGCTTACCTGTAGTTCGTGCAGGACTTAGGTTGCTCATGACATGCAGTGCGGTTGGATACATGTATTAGAGAGTGCACCTTTGGTGACTCCATATACTCTGTGTATGACCAGTGCTGTGTATGCATGAGAGTATGGTTTTGTGCTCTGATATTTAGTCAGCAATTTTGTTACAGTTCAGTCATCTGTTTCATGTGTGTCACACAGCTCTTTTTGACGCTCATTTGCTTGAGATCAGAGTGAGGGCTTTTATCTACTGTGGTAGTCCTGTGGGAGGGAGGGGACAGTATTGTCCTGCCCTGCTACCACTACATAATTTGTGTTCTGTGTATTTGCTATAATATGTTTTTTAAACAATAAAGAATGATGTGACATTATATGTGTGTAATTGTATATTTGGTGTGTACTTCCTCACTGACCTGACTTGACCTAACCACCACCTCAGTGATTGGCAACTGTGTCTCATCATCATCCACCTCGTAAACGAATGATTGACGTTCACCACCGTCATCTTCTTGAGACTGTGAAGGCTCAAGAGGTTGGGAATCAGGGCACAATATCTCAGGTACCTCTTCAAGCGTGCTTGGCGAGAGAGTTCATGTGAGTGAATATCCGAGGGTGAGATCACTTGTTTGGCCAGACGTGACATGGTGGGAGGAAGGAGGATCAGAGTGAGGATTCGGTTGACCAGACTCTTGGCTACAGAGACTGGACTTCATGGAAGAGAGGGTAGTGCTTAACCGACTGGAAGCATTATCTTCTGCAATCTAACCGACCACCTTTTCGCACTGGTCCAACTTGGACAGTGTTGTCCTGCGCCGCCCAGCTAAGTTGGACATGGAGCTGGGTAAGGTGGATTTTTTTGTTTTTTCTGATGCATTGGCAGCAGGCACAGTTTCATTCAGGGCCACGGTCTTTGCTTCTTGCCCCATCAGCATCACGCCCAGGGCCATGGCCTCTGCTTGCACCATCAGCATCACGCCCACTTCCCCCTTCCTTTGTGCTCGCCTTTTTCATATTAATGGTTTTGTCTGTAGATATGGCGCAGATTGTTTTACTGTCTGCTAAAGACACCGTTTTCTGATGCAGGACAGTACTGGATACAGAAAAATACAGATTTTGGGCACTACACTAGGCCAGAGATAATGTAGTTTTGACAATACACACTGTATTGGCTTCCAGTAAGGTACTGGATACTGAAAAATACAGATTTTGGCCAATACACTAGCCCAGATATAATGCAATTTTTATAATACGCACTGTATTGGCCTCCAGTCAGGTACTGGATACAGAAAAATACAGATTTTGGGCACTACACTAGACCAGAGATAATGTAATTTTGACAATACACACTGTATTGGCTTCCAGTAAGGTACTGGATACTGAAAAATACAGATTTTGGCCAATACACTAGCCCAGATATAATGCAATTTTTATAATACGCACTGTATTGGCCTCCAGTCAGGTACTGGATACAGAAAAATACAGATTTTGGGCACTACACTAGACCAGAGATAATGTAATTTTGACAATACACACTGTATTGGCTTCCAGTAAGGTACTGGATACAGTAAAATACAGATTTTGGGCACTACACTAGGCCAGAGATAATGTAATTTTTACAATACACTCTGTATTGGCTTCCAGTAAGGTACTGGATACAGATACAGATTTTGGCCAATACACTAGCCCAGAGATAATACAATTTTTACAATACAAACTGTATTGGCTTCCAGTAAGGTACTGGATACAGAAAAATACAGATTTTGGGCACTACACTAGGCCAGAGATAATGTAATTTTGACAATATATACTCTATTGACTTGCTGTAAGGTACTGGGTACAGAAAAATACAGATTTTGGGCACTACACTAGCCCAGAGATAATGTAATTTTTACAATACACTCTGTATTGGCTTCCAGTAAGGTACTGGATACAGAAAAATACAGATTTTGGGCACTACACTAGGCCAGAGATAATGTAATTTTGACAATACACACTGTATTGGCTTCCAGTAAGGTACTGGATAAAGAAAAATACAGATTTTGGGTACTACTCTAGCCAGAGATAATGTAATTTTTAATATACACACTGTATTCGGATGTAGTTCTATGTTGGGTACAAATTTGTCCCAAATAAAATGTATTCTCTGCTGGAATGCTGTGTATATGGTTGCGGCCTAAATGAACACACAGATATGCCCAAAATTTATTAACTATGGCCAAAATATAAATCACTCTCTGCTGGAGTAATTAATACAACGGTTGCGGATTGAACGCACACACAGATGTGGCACAAGTTAGGTTAATTTCCCCAGAAAAAATAATTTCTCTGATGGTGCAGTGTATATCTCAGTACCAGGCACACTGTAGTGAATCAGCCCATTTTTATAATGTCTGCCCAACACACTGCTTTATAATGGTGCAGTGTATATCTCAGTACCAGGCACACTGTAGCGAATCAGCCCATTTTTATAATGTCTGCCCAACACACTGCTTTATAATGGTGCAGTGTATATCTCAGTACCAGGCACACTGTAGCGAATCAGCCCATTTTTATAATGTCTGCCCAACACACTGCTTTATGATGGTGCAGTGTATATCTCAGTACCAGGCACACTGTAGTGAATAAGCCCCCTTTTATAATGCCTGCCCAACACACTGCTTTATGATGGTGCAGTGTATATCTCAGTACCAGGCACACTGTAGTGAATCAGCCTCTTTTTATAATGTCTGCCCAACACACTGCTTTATGATGGTGCAGTGTATATCTCATTACCAGGCACGCTGTAGTGAATAAGCCCCTTTTTATAATATTTGCCCAACACACTGCTTTATGATGTTGTATTGTAGATGTCACTAATCTAAAATCTTTCTGTCTTTTAGAAGTTTGGGTAGTTAAAAAAGCGATTTTCAAGCTCTATACTATCTGTCCCTTCCTGGTGATGCCTGTTCTTGATAGTGCTGAAGCATACCCCTTCTTAAAAAAAAAAAAGGTGCTGCACTGCTGTCAAACACACACTGTAGTCCTTAAAAGGACTGTTAGGTCTTTCAATAAGGTTTTTGGAGTAAAATCAATAAGTTTAGAGCAAAACGCTACCTGTCCCTGCCTACTGTCTGCTCTCCCTGACGCTGAATGAGCCGAGCGCCGATCCTCAGCTCCTATATGAAATGGTATCACGTGTTCCGGCCAGCCAATCAGTGTAAGGCTTACAGCTAACATGGCTATGGCCTTACACTGAGGGGAATTACTTACCTGGACCTTGATTGGCTGCTTACAAGGCGCCAAACGTGCGGGGAGGAAACTCGAGCAATGCGACAAAAACACGTGGTGCTCGGCCGAGCATGCTCCCTCATCACTAATAATAAAGTAATATTTTAAGTATTTTCAATTTCTTAATTCCCAGAGAACCCCTTTAAGCATATGAACACATGGTAAGTCACAACCTTTTCCTATGAAGTCACTCCCTTTTAGCTAAGGCACTCCCCCTTGCCGTAAAACATATAATAAATAGGGTTGCACAGCATGTACGCCACTTTTTTTGGTGCAAATTCAACCAGAAATCAGCTTAGTAAATGCTTCCCCAGTATTTTTACTTTTGATTTTTTAATTTCTTACCATTTGCATTCACCTTTCTCTATGTCCTCCCGCAATCTCAGGTTCCCTGCTATAATTGTTCTCTAAAAATACCCAGACTTTAATTGTCTCCTGTGATTCTCCAAGAAGCAGAGAACATCTTTCTCATCCATCTTTCAAGATGAAAATCACTTACCAAGTCACAAAGTGCTCTTACCTCACATGGTAAATGAATACGCTGTTTCATTGTGTCCGCCCATAACTCCATCATGTTCCACATTATTAAAACCCTCTTTAATATTGACAGCTGCAAATCTGTCTTTGGGATTATTTGTTCTTATTAGATTTCAGGGCCTGGTGCCATGAGTGGACATGAAGATCATAGACTGATAGCTTGTCATACCAGGATAATGACTTTTAGTGCTCGTCACGTCACCTATACCCACACATTAAGTATGATCAAGATTATACTCAGGATCTGATTATATGAATTTAGTCGTACCAGCACACTATTACAGAGGACCTGTAAGCTCCAGGAATGCCTGTCACAGTAAAAGAACTCTTGCACAAGACCGTATGGCTTTTTCAGTATTTTGAGGTCTGCAAAAAATACGGATGACGTTCGTGTGCATTCCATTTTTTGCGGAACGGATAGAACAGTACTATCCTTGTCCGTAATGCGGACAATAATAGGACATGTTCTATCTTTGAACGGAACGGAAATACGGAAACGGAAGGCATATGGAGTACCTTTTGTTTTGCGGATCCATTGAAATTAGTGGTTCCGTATGCGGTCCGTATACGGAATGCAAAAAACTGAACATAAGCGGAAAAAAAAGTTTGTGTGCAAGAGGCCAAACTTGTATTTCTATAAAATAACAATGAGGGGACATCTTTACTTACAGCTCCACACTGTGTTGTCCAACTGGTAATCCTCCAGGTAATATTTGTCTGCTATTAGTATCACAGTGTATAGGGGCACTTTTGACAGTGGGAATGTTAATGCCCAGTTGCCAAGTTATTCATACATTTCCAGGAGGCATAACATCAGAATTGTTACTGTACAGGAATGCTAGAATTTACTAAACGGACATGTCAGAAATGGTGACCAATCCTAAACAACATTTCCATCAGGCTTATGTTTTTTGGACCTGAGTTATGTTATGGTGAATTTTAACTGAGACACGGGTAAAGTGGATTTTGGTCGATATATTGGTTTTCTCTCAGCCTTGTTTTGTGTGACTGATAGAGGCTATTTTTAATGACACTTGTTGGCGCTTCATATGATCTTAAAGTGGTTGTGAGGAATCCTAAAAAAAAGTCATTTAAAGGACATCTGTCAGCAGATTTGTACCTATGACACTGGCTGACCTGTTACATGTGCGCTTGGCAGATGAAGGCATCTGTGTTGGTCCCATGTTCATATGTTCCTGTAGTGCTGAGAAAAATCAAGTTTTAAGAAATACACATGAGCCTCAGCAACGGGGGCGTTGCAGTTCCCCCTAGAGGCTCTGCTTTCTATGTTGGTCCCTCTCCACCTTTATTGACTTTAGGAGAAGTCAAGGCCAGGGATGATGAAGAATCCTAGTGCAGAAGGCGTGTCAATTATACGGAACATAAATGATCATTTGTGAGTAGCTCATTGCTCTGTGTAAACGGGGATCTGCTGCTGTCAAACAATCAATTTGCATGGGGATTAATTATCATAGTTCTTATCATTCATTCCCATACAGAGGGAATAATTGCTCCATGTAAATTGGCCCTTAGCATTCCTAATGAACTGAGACCTAACAATCTTGTGTCTGTGTAAGGGTACTTTCACACTAGCGTTTTTGTTTTCTGGCATAGAGTTCCGTCGTCGGGGCTCTATGCCGGAAAACTACTGATCAGGATAATCCTAATGCATTCTGAATGGAGAGAAATCTGTTCAGGATGCATCAGGATGTCATCCGTTCAGTACCCAAACGTTTTTTGGCCAAAAATACGGAGGACTTGCCGTATCGCCAGATCCAGAATTAATGCCCGTTGAAGTGCATTAACCTGGATCCGGAATTAAGCTAAACATCGTTTCAGCGCATCGCCAGGTCCGACGTTTAGCTCTGCGCATGCGCAGCAGCAGTTCCGATTGGGGTCCCAGTGTAAGCTGGGGCTCCGATCGGTTACCATGGCAGCCAGGACACTACTGAAGTCCTGGTTGCCATGGTAAGTACTCCGCAGCAGTGTACTTACCTGCACTGCAGCCTCCGGGCGCTCCTTCATGACGTCACAGGTCCGGGCATCGCATTGATCTATGCGCCGCAGGGACCTGTGACGTCATGAAGGAGCACCCGGCGGCCGCAGCGCAGGTAAGTACACTGCTGCAGAGTACCATGATCCTGATCAGTCTTCAAATGCTTTCAGGCGACTTGCGTTCTGACGGATCCGGCGGGCCTGAAGTGCCTGCCGGATACTCAGAACGCAACTGTGAAAGCACCCTAACTGATAGTCTTCATAGTAGGTCTTAAATTGTAGTTTTCAACCAGGAAGCTTAAAGGGAACCTGTCATCAACTTTATCTGACCTCGCTGAGGCAAAATTAGTGACAGAAATGCTGATTTTAGGCGGTGTGTCACTCATGAGCTAAAAGTAAGTGGTTGCCGAGAACCAGCATCATAATCATTGCAGCTCAGGCCTAGAAAAGAGTGAAATCTACCTTAGAAGAGTCCTGGTTATTCATAATCTCCTGCTCTCACCCATCTGCTGATGATTGGCAGTTCTCTCCTAGAGAGAAAGGGAGAAAACTAGGTAGAAGCCTGTCAGTCATCAGCAGGTGGGCAGGAGAGCAGGAATTCATGAATAACCAGGACTCTTCTCAGGTGGCCGGGACTCTTTTCCAGGCCCAGTCTGCAATGATTGTGATGTTGGTTCTCGGCAACCACTTACTTTACACTTATAAATGACAGAAATCAACTCACCTGTCTCTACTTTATGCTGCTGTTAGTATGAGTAGCATAAAGTTGATGACAGGTTCCCTTTAAGATGTACTTCTTACATTCTACCCAGACATGTCACAGCACAAAACTCTCCTGTCCTGACGGTTTAATATAGTGAATCAATGTAAGGGCCAATTTATATGGACAGATGCACATTGCAATAATCAGAAATGGTCATTGCCCGCTCATTAAGCTGCATTTGCATGAAGCGATCATTCCCTCTGTATGGGGATGAAGGATTGCATGTTCCACATAAATGATCACATCACCTGACCAACAAGCGCTTTGCTGATTTATCAGGTCATCGGCAACACATTTACACTGGAAAATTATCGAGTGTGTACAAACATTCGTTTGTGATGATTGACTGTCCCGATAATCCGGCGCTTTTTTGGGACATATATTTGAAGAATGTTGCTCTACGTAACTCGCAGACACATGCAGCAATGTTTCTATATATAATTGACAAAAAAAATAACGCACCCAGGAAGAGTTTCTGGAATGAAATATAACTTTCTATGTGTGAATGTCATGTTGATATATGTAACTTAGGCCTCATGCACACGACCGTATGTATTTTGAGGTCTGCAAAAACCGGATCCGCAAAAAATGCGGATGACGTCTGCGTGCATTCCGTATTTTGCGAAACGTAACAGCTGGCCTCTAATAGAACAGTCCTATGCTTGTCCGTAATGCAGACAAAATTAGGACATGTTTGATTTTTTTGCGGAATGGAAACACGGACATACGGAAAAGAAATGCACATGAAGTAACTTCCATTTTTTTTTCTGGACCCATTAAAATGAATGATTCCGTATACGGTCCGCAAAAAAACCCAGAACGGACACGGAAAGAAAATACGTTTGTGTGCATGAGCCCTTAGAGATTGTTTGGTTCGGACCCAAATCGATTTGGGCCCAACCGAAGTTACTCCAAGTACCCTAAAAGTTTATAACCCGCCACTAGCCTCCTAGGAGGCTTTTTTAGGAATTTTTAGGAAAACTATTTTCATTTATTTTTTTTATGAATATCCTCTCCCGCCCCCAAGTTTTGGACACAATGATAGCAATGTCTGAGTGACACTGACATACATGGGTAAACGCACGTTTGACAGCATTAACATATAGAGTGTTTAAAAACACACTGTGTCGGTACATCTTATTCTTTTTCATATTTCAAAGCTTCCAAAAATGTCCATTATTAGAGGCAGATGATGTTTATATACATGGTGTTATAGGATTAAAAAAAATAAAAATTAAGTGGCTTGTTGGGGGAACAAGCATCCAAAAATTATGCCTTGACAGGATCGGAATGCCTTCCTGTACGACACACACAACTGTTGATTTTCAGAAGAAAAGGTGGCTTGTCGCCTAAAAAAATTCTCCTTTTTAAATGGGAGCAGCAGCAGTGCAGTGTGGATGTGGAAAGGGTACGATACAGATATAGTGGCATGTGGCAGAAGCAGCATAGCATACAAGGCTGTGGGTAATAGTAGTAGTAGTAGTAGTAGTGGTGACAGATACTTTGTGTTAATGGTGGTGGCGGTAGGGGATCAGCAGCGAGGAGCAGCAGCAGCTGAGGCAGTGGTGGCTACAGAATCAGCCATATGGTACATGTTGGTAGAAAGGCAGCGGCGTGATGGAGGCAGCAGCCTTATGGAAGATGATGGTCAGCAGGCCCAGCAGTGGCTTGATGGCAGCGGTGGCATGATGGAGGCGGCAGCAGCACCAGCCATACAGAACATGATGGTAGTCCGGTCGCAGCAGTGGCAGGACAGTGGAGGTGAGATAATGGAGGCAGCAGCAGCTGTACAGAAAATTAATGTAGGCCGATCGCAGCTGTGGCATAATGCACGCGGCTGCAGCTGCCGTACAGAATGAGATGGTAGGCAGGTCACAGCAATGGCATGATGGAGGCGGCAGCAGCAGCCATATAGGACGTGAATGTGGGCAAGTCACAGCAGTGGCATGATGGAGGCGGCAGCAGCAGTTGTACAGAACCTAACCCACCCACAGTGTCAGCGGCATTACCAGATTCTGAAGCAGACGTGGCTGTTCTTTGGAAGGTATCTGGCCTCTGCTCTTTTTTGCTGATGCCACCGCCCTTCACTGATGTTGACTCCTCCTTAGCACATCGATCTGGCTCCCAGGTCCAGCACACAATTGTCATCGGTGTCCTCAGCCTCCCTGACACTTTTATCAGACTATGAGATATCTTGGTGGGCTCCTCGGCCCCCCTCCCTTGCTCTGCATTTTCTGTCTGCTTCCTCTGTCAGCGCTTTACATGCGGTGGGCACTATTGCTGTTAGAGCAGGACTGTGGCTCTCATGTGAGAGCCGGGTCCCCACTCCCAGATGCACGCCGGTCCAGCCTAAGGCCACTTAGTGACCGCTGTAAAAAGGCGTATGGGTGGTTAATAAGGGGTTAATATTGTGTTAACACTCAGAAGTAAATTGTTACCCTAGTGTGTATTGGTGTCCTGATCACCTATATGCTGGTTCCATTAAAGTATTTCTATGAAATGGGAAAAAAAATAAGTATTTCCTAGCTGCTTTTAAGGTTTGCAGCGGCTGCGTGCATTTCTGCTAAGAGGCACAGTAGCCACAGCTCCTCACTTCTCACTCCCTGGCTGACAGCTTCCCTGCCTCCCTATTCTACACACACAATTCCTCTTCTTCCTTGTAATTCTAGTCTTTCCTGTCACTCTCCCATGCAGTAGAATACAAGCTTGATTGATTTTTAACTGTCCCTGATTGTATTTTCCACTCTCCCTTACTCCCTAAGATCATTTTTGAAGCAGACATTGTAAGAGCCAACCACCCTCATTCACTGACCAGCACAGAATAGTGTTCTGCTCATTCTGCTAGGACACCCTCCTGCCTGCTGCAGCCCTGTCTGTCAATCAGGGCAAGCCCCCACCTACTTCCTTTTAGGGTCATGTAAGAACCTTTTTTCTTCCTCCTTAGGCCCCTTTTATACGGGCGTGATTTCTGCGCGGGTGCAATGCGTGAGGTGAACGCATTGATTGCACGCGCACTGAATCCTGACCCATTCATTTCTATGGGGCTGTGCACATGAGCGTTGTTTTTTTACGCATCACTTGTGCGTTGCGTGAAAATCACAGCATGCTCCAGTTTCTGCGTTTTTTACGCAACGCAGCCCCCATAGAAGTCAATGGGGCTGCGGGAAAATCGCAAGCATCTGCAAGCAAGTGCGGATGCGGTGCGATTTTCCCGCATGGTTGCTAGGAGACGATCTGGATGGGGACCCGATCTTTATTATTTTCCCTTAAAACATAGTTAAAAGGAAAATAATAGCATTCTCAATAGAGAATGCAAAGTAAAAAGGGCAAGAGAGGGTTAAAAATAATATAAAAAACGAACTCACCCCCTCCATTTGATCGCGTAGCTGTCGGTTACCGGGCTCCTGTTCTGTGTTCAGCCGGGAACGAGGTGAAGGACCTTCAGTGACGTCACTAGGTCACATGGTCCAATCACCTGCTTCCATGGAGGAATGGGCAAAAATCCCAGTGGCAAGATGTGGCAAGCTCATAGAGACTTATCCAAAGCGACTTGGAGCTGTGATTTCCGCAAAAGGTGGCTCTACAAAGTATTGACTTCAGGGGGATGAATGGTTATGCACACTGACTTAGGGTCCTTTCACACTTGCGTTCTGAGGATCCGGCTGGCACTTCCGTCCCGCCGGATCCGTCAGAACGCAAGTCGCCTGAAGCATTAGAAGACTGATCAGGATCCTGATCAGTCTTCGAAATGCTTTCAGGTTACTATAGCAGCCAGGACGCTATTAAAGTCCTGGTTGCCATAATAGTAGTGGGGAGCGGGGGAGCGGTATACTTACCGTCCGTGCGGCTCCCGGGGCGCTCCAGAATGACGTCAGAGCGCCCCATGCGCATGGATCATGTGATCCATGCGATCACGTGGTCCATGCGTGTAGGGCGCCCTGACGTCACTCTGGAGCGCCCCGGGAGCCGCACGGATGGTAAGTATACTGCTCCCCCGCTCCCCACTACATTTTACCATGGCAACCAGGACTTTAGCGTCCTGGCTGCCATGGTAACCATTGAGAAAAAGCTAAACATTGGATCCGGCGATGCGCCGAAACGACGTTTAGCTTAAGGCCGGATCCAGATTAATGCCTTTCAATGGGCATTAATTCTGGATCCGGCCTTGCGGCAAGTGTTCCGGATTTTTGGACGGAACAAAAAGCGCAGCATGCTGCGGTATTTGCTGCGTCCAAAAAACGTTCCGGTCCTTAACTGAAGACATCCTGATGCATCCTGAACGGATTTCTCTCCATTCAGAATGCATGAGGATGATCCTGATCAGGATTCTTTCGGCATAGAGACCCGACGACAGATCTCTATGCCGGAAAACAAAAACGCCAGTGTGAAAGAACCCTTATTTTGTTATTTTGCCCTATTTGTTGTTTGCTTCACAATAAAAAAAAAAAACATCTTCAAAGTTGTGGCATGTTCTGTAAATTAAATGATGCAAATCCTCAAACAATCCTCAGAGTGTGAGGCACCAAAACACAAAAAAAGTCAAGGGGGGGGGGGATACTTTTCCAAGGCACCGTAACTGTATGCCAAGTTTTGCAGGAACCTGCCATTTCTATCCGAGTGCTTTATTCATTTTTTTTTTTGTCAGTGAGTGTACAGTTGCAAATATCATTGATTACCAGTTTCAACCAAAATGTATAGTTTGCCAAAAATGTATGCTTCTTAACTTTAATGAACACATTGATGTATACATTGGGAGCACTTCCTGACATTTACCTAGAATGCATAGCCCTAGCACAGTGTGAACAGAGCCTAAGAGCGATGAGCATAGTATCCAGGATGTTTAGTTCATAGAAAATTCTCCATACTGAATGTATTGTGACACTCATCTGTATTATTGGGACTGCAGGTCCTTCAAGAATGTTTCCAGCCACTGACAACAAGCACAGATCTTAAAAATCTGGTAAGGTATTGAAACGTAAAGTATACTATCAAAGTTCTGTTCATGTCTCATTTAGGGTATACTTCAGAGGTATACGTCCCAAAAATTTCCTGACGTATGCTTTACCTTTTACATAAGGCACTTTACAGCCATACGAGACATATTTTGCCTACAATGATAACAATGTAAAAAGTTCACAAAGCCCAGCTTCCAGAAATCTAAAATCCAGTTTGTATTGTTCCAAAACGTAAAAAATAAAAAAAAAGCAAAATAAAAACGGCTACTCGTTTCGGGTCAGACAGGGACCCTTAATCATGACTAATTTGTAGACTTTTTTATCGATTTGGATTTGGATTTTACGTCTTGGAAGTGACTTCTGTATGCTGGGCTTAATGAACTTTTTTCTATTGGATCAGTGCTTTCTTTGCACCCATGCTCTCAGTTTGGATTTAGGTGAGCGCAGCTTTCTTCTCTCAGTCTTCAAGGATAACAATGTTTACCGTGCAGTGTGCTGTGATTTTCTACACTAGAGAAAAAGGTGTGCTGGCACATACCACCACAATGGAGGCAAATTGACACTCTTAACCTCTGTTGGGCCAACGAGGCCTATGCCTACATTTGGCAAATGTGTCGGAACCTTACCAGGTGCATGTGCAGATGTGAACAGAACCTTAGTTGCATAAACACAGTGACACCCTTTGGTTTGTAGACTTTGCTGTGCCAGCAGTAGCAGTTGAAGATCAGTGGTCTACAAGGACAGAAGACGATTCATCATCATCAGTATTGATTGCTGGATGAGATAGTGCATGCATCGGCTGTTCTGCAGTAGAAGTCTCAGGAGGTGGCTGGAACATTGCGTCATGTAAGGTGTGAGCAGATTACACGATTGTTACATTATTCCTTTTTTTTTCTAGACCACCCTATTCCATTTATTAATGGAACGTTTTCTGGTAGGAGTGCTTGAGCCGTTTAGGGAAACAAATGATCAAAGACAGCTACAAGATCGCTTTGTTGCAAATGTGAACGTTTGATTTTCAATTATACATCAAATGCCAGGTTTTAGAGCAGCAGATGAATCTGCAGAATCCTTGGAGACGATTATGGAATTTTAAACTAAGAAAATAGCCCAGGATTCAATTATTTATTCAAAACAGACAAATGACTATTTTTACCTTATTACTTAGATGTGAGCTCATTCCGCAGAAAAGAAGCAATTATCATAGAGAGTAGCAGGGATCATACAGGTGATCCAGTTTAGCAGAATCACAATTATTTTAGGCAAAGTGGAACATGACATATAAAGAAATACCATAATCCTGTAATTCTGTGCTGTGTAATACATTGCTGGATGGAGGGGGAATTGTACTATAAGCATTCAGAAGGGGGGTTGTTATCAGACTCATGCATTGGTGGAGCAGTCATCCATGTCTTTACTATGACTGGGATTCAGAATATACAGTAAATCCCCGTACTACGGTATATGAAGTTAAAGTCTCCAGGGTGTGTATGTCTTTCAGTGTCTTCCTATATGCTACATCTTGCAATGTGCTAAACATTGTTTCCTTGGTTCAGGCTTTTGCTGCATCCACATAATATCTTCCTGCCGTTTCTAGCCAGCAGTTACAGTCTACAA
This sequence comes from Bufotes viridis, assembly GCA_033119425.1. NCBI lineage: Eukaryota > Metazoa > Chordata > Amphibia > Anura > Bufonidae > Bufotes > Bufotes viridis. The sequence continues at coordinate 110,409,377 of CM065590.1, read as the reverse complement.
AGCAGTGCCATACCGCATTCAAACTGACGGCATGAAATGTTATCTGAATAGCCATACTAAGCAGTTTCAGAATTACAGTACCACACAACTTGCAAATAACAGTGTTAGGCCTCATGCACACGACTGTGCTGTGTTTTGCTGTCTGCAAATTGCGGATCCGCAAAACACGGATGCCGCCCGTGTGCATTTTGCAATTTGTGGAACAGAACGGGCGGCCATAATAGGAATGCCTATTCTTATCTGCAAAACTAACAAAAATAGGACATGTTCTATTTTTTTTTGCAGGGCCACGGAATGGAGCAACCGATGCAGGCAGCACACAGAGTGCTGTCCGCATCTTTTGCGGCCCCATTGAAGTGAATGGGTCCCCATCCGAGCTGCAATAAATGCGGTTCAGATACGGACCAAAACAACAGACATCATGTAACAGTGCCATGCACTGTCCGAATGGCAGTACAAACTGCCCATGTAACAGTACCATACAGTGTCCAAATGACAGTATAAAACAGCCTTCGTGTAACAGAACCATGTAGTGTCCAAATAACGGTACCAGTGTACATATAATAGTGCCATACGGTTTTCAAAATAATACTGCTATGTAGTGTCTGTCCAAATGACAGTACCAAGGTATCCGAATGAAAACATTGCCACATATTGTAACATTACCATAAAGTGGCGAAAAGATAGTGCCAAATAATGTCCAAATTTAAGTATCTTATAGTATGAAAATATCAGTGCCCAATAAGGATACGATTACACAGCGCAGTCGTGATCCAGTCAGGTCATGGACGGCTGCAGTCAAGAACCGCGCGGCCAATTAGGCCACAGCTGCCTGATATTGAACTAATGAAACTTGCACTATATAGGCAGTCTGAATTCTTAATGGCTGCACTGTATTGAAGAAGCAACACAGCCATTAAGAATTCAGACTACCTATACAGTGCGGTCTTTATTAGTTGAATATCAGATATTTGCGGCCTAACTGGCCATGCGATTCTTGACTGCAACCGATGCGGCCCAACCAGATCATGACCATGCCATGTGGTCGTACTGTAATGTCCAAATATAGTGCTAAATAGAGTGCAGACATCAGCACCAAACAACAACCATGTAACAGAGCCAAAAGAGACCATGAGCTATGTGCTCATTCAGTTATCCAGACTCACAGGGCAAGGTGCACGCTTGTCTAAACATCCAGGGCCAAGTGCCAGCTTACCTGTTCAACTGCCCAGGTTCTTATGCTGTCTCTTGGTCATTTACAGACACTTGGGACCTTACTTACTTACTAACCAACATCCAGTGCTGGAAGGTCACCCAAGCTCAGATGCTTGGTCACTTTTCCAGACTATACAAACCATTAGAAAATGTGGTGTTAAACAGGCAGGATATGCTCAAACCCACATGCGGTTGTGCATATATATAGGGTAGCATATCCTGCACTTGTAGTCCGTTGCTTATGGCAATCAACAGCAAAAAAATGCATACAATGGAAGATGCCAGCAACGGACTACAAGTACCACAATAACCATCCTACATAAGGTAACAATTATGTGGATGTGAAGAACAATCAAAGACTAAACAAAAGCAAAGACAGGTGCACTCTGCGATAATACTAAACCCTCACACTGATGTAAAATTTAAGAGGTTAGTTGGACATATCCTACTAGGAGGACATGTCTTAAGCTCGGGCACCGCGCCAATGTCTCTCAAGTAGCCCGAGGCCCTATCACTCACCTACCTGTGCCGTTTGGGCAATACCAGGGGCCAGTGGGCGGATTACGGGAGAATACGGCCTGACTCACAGACAGCTTACCAGTAACCTCCAGTATGTAGCCATGCCTGCAATGGGAGGTGGGAAGTGCCTGTGAGCCCCACCCGAGACTGGCTAATATGGCCCAGGGCCGAAACAGGTGCACCTGAATGTAGCCTGTAGATGAAAAACAGGCACATTTAAATAGGAGTTTATACACCTCCATACATAAGACTATACAAACAATTAGAAAACGTGGTGTTAAACAGGCAGGATATGTTCAAACCCACATGCGGTTGTGCATATATATAGGGGAGCATATCCTGCACTTGTAGTCTGTTGCTTATGGCAATCAACAGCAAAAAAATGCATACAATGGAAGATGCCAGCAACGGACTACAAGTACATTCTCTGGCTACTTGAGAGACCTTGGCGCGGTGCCCGAGCTACATGCTGGAGGTTACTGGTAAACTGTCTGTGAGTCAGGCCTTATGCTCCCGTAATCCACCCACTGGCCCCTGGTATTGCCCAAATGGCACAGGTAGGTGAGTGATAGGGCCTCAGGCTACTTGAGAGACCTTGGCGCGGTGCCCGAGCTTAAGACATGTCCTCCTAGTAGGATATGTCGAACTAACCTCTCAATTTTACATGAGTGTGAGGGTTTAGTATTATCGCAGAGTGCACCTGTCTTTGCTTTTGTTTAGCCACTTTTCCAGAACCTAGTGCCAGATGCTGTCCTCTCACTGATACAACATTCTGATGCCTTCTTTTTCCCAGGTGTCCATGGCTTTCTTTATCAATGATCAGGCAGGCATTATGTGTAATACATAATATAATATCCTTTCTTTCTTATACAGTATCCTGGCTGGCTTCTTATACTGCATTGCTCATAATAGTCCTGTTGTGTTGTTATGATCATAAGACTAGTCAAAAGCATCACCCTTTTCCCTAGAGTAAGTCTTTAAGGGAGTCTGTCAGCAGTTTTGACCATGCTAAACCATTCATGAGGTAGGGGCTGGGGAGAGCATTACAATTAACCTTTTTGTGGAGCTTTTCTAATCAGGAGTATTGAGAATATCAAGTTTTATTCTGCCAGATTCTGCTTTTCCAAGTGCCCCATAAGAAGAGCTTGCTACAGCTGTCACTCAGAGCAGAGGGGTGGTGCTGTGAAACAGCTCAATTCAGAGAGTACTTCACATAGATGCTCCACTCATTGGGAACTTGTAAGAGGAGTATCTGGCAGAAAAAAACTTCAGATTCACACCACTCTTAACTCAGTCCCTTAAAGGGAACCTGTCGCCTAGAATATGCATATTAAACCACCAGTAGTATCTTATTGCAGCCCGTAGCATCATTATAAAGGTTTCTTTTCTGTACAATGCGCCAAAAGTCTGAAAAATACTTTTATTCAACAGGCCACGCTATGTAAACGATAGTCTTGAAGTCAAGGGGACAGTGACTTTCTCGCCTGAAGTCAAGCATGCCCCGCCCCTTAGTGTTTGATTTATGTCCAATTCCTTCACTGCCGGGTGCTTGAACGTAGTCTCGCGCCTGCGCAGGATCTCATGTGCGAGTGCCTGAGCATTCAGCCTATGAAAACTACCTAACAGCGGTGGAACAGTGGAACAGTACGGAGGTGCTGGCATTGCAATAACACAGTGCATGCGCAAGACTATGTTCTAGCGTCCAGTAGTGAAAGAATTGGAAATCCTATCAATCATACACTAAGGGGCGGGAAAGGGGCACGCTTGACTTCAGGCGAGAAAGCCGCGGACCCCTTGACTTCAAGACTATCGTTTACATAGCGCGTCCAGTTGAATTAAATTCATTTTTCAGACTTTTGGCGCATTGTACAGAAAAGGCACAGACAACTTTATAATCGTGCTACAGGCTGCAATAAGGTACTGCTGCTGGTTTAATATGTGTTTTCTAGGTGACAGGTTCCCTTTAATAACTGTAAATGGCATCTTACATTCCACTGACAGATTTACATAGCAGCTTTAAGTTTTTCATTTCCCTGTTCTTACTTCTGTGCTTTTCTACTAGGGCCTCACCAGCGAGAACATCAGAGGTCGCACTACATTTTTTCCAGTAGAGTAAAAATATGGTGTGGTCAAGTCACTGTTTTTACTGTGATTGTCACAAATATTTAAGTGTGTAAAAATTTCACAGTTTTTTTATTGTTGCATTTTCATGGCAGTAAAAATGAAAACTACAACTTCACTGCACCTTCTGGATATATCTGTCCCTAAGAGATGTGTGCAGACACCTGACATCTCTTGTGATAAAAACGGATTCACTGAAAACCATTGAAAAAGTCAATAAACATTTTCTTGCAATTCTTTACTTAACTTCGTTAAAGAGTAATTACACTTTTTTTCAATTTTTGATATGTCATATCATATGTCATGTCAGAAGTGTTGATCTGCGGGGGTCCCAGCTCTGAGATCCCCACAGATCGCTAGAACGAGGAGTCAAAACACTCTGCCGAGCGCAGCTTCCCCTCGTTGCTAAGAGCGAGACTGTAGACAAATGCAATACACTTTCTGTTGAGTTTGTCTACAGTCTCATGTTCAGCGAGGAGAAGCTGTGCCTGGCTGAGCACTTCTGACCCCTCATTCTGACGATCAGTGGGGATCTCAGAGCTTGGACCCCCACCGATCAACACTTCTGATATGTCCCTATGACATATAAAAAATAAAAAAAAGGGTAGTTACTCTTTAACCATTCCATTTAACTCTGGTACATCTGTATATCCTGCTGCCTACAGATTGCACTGCATTTTCAAGTGACAGGTCTTCAAATTTCGATTTCAGTTGTACTCGGGGAGGCATTATCAGTGCCTGATAACATTCTCTGTGTAACTGTATATACATAGATAGCTGATACATAGTCACTGATAGTTGTACACAGGTTGGGGTTATCAGTGATTGATAGCATTCTCTGTGTAAGTATGTATAAATAGATAGCTGTCAATCACTGATAACTGTACATGGGGGAGGTGTTATCAGTGATTGATATCATTCTCTGTGTAAGTGTGTATACATAGATGGCTGTCAGTCACTGAAAACTGTACACAGGGGAGGTGTTATCAGTGATTGATCGCATTCTCTATGTAAGTGTGTATACATAGATAGCCGTCAGTCACTGATATCTGTACCCAGGGGAGGTGTTATCAGTGACTGATAATGTTCTCTGTGTAACTGTCTATACATAGATGATGTCAGTCACTGATAGCTGTACAAGGGAGGTGTTTTCAGTGATTGATAGCATTCTCTGTGTAAGCATGTATACATAGATAGCTGTCAGTCACTGATAGCTGTACAAGGGGAGGTGTTTTCAGTGTTTGATAGCATTCTCTGTGTAAGTGTGTAAACATAACTATCAGTGACTGACAGATATCTATGTATACACACTTAGACAGAGAATGCTACCCTTAACTGATAACACCTCCGTCCGTGTACAACTATCACAGCCTGACAGCTATCTCTGTATACACACTTAGGGAGCATTCACGCGACCGTGTTTTGCGGACTGCACATGGCCGCCACTATCATAGAAAATGCCTATTCTTGTCCGCAATTGCAGACAAGAATAGGACATGCTCTATATTTTTTGCGGGACCAAGGAACGGAACTACAGATGCGGACAGTGAATGGTGTGCTGTCCGCATCTTTTGCGGCCCCATTGAAATGAATGGGTTCGCACCCGTTCGGCAAAATTGCAGAACATATGCAGACTCATTCATACAGTCATGTGAATGAGCCCTTACTCAGACAATGTTACCAATCATTGATAACACCTACCCCATGTACAACTATCTGTGACTGACAGCTATCTATGTATACACACTTACACAGAGAATGCTGTTAATCATTGACAATACCTCCCCTGTGTACAGCTATCAGTGACTGACAGCTATCTATGTATACACACTTACACAGAGAATGCTGTTAATCATTGACAATACCTCCCCTGTGTACAGCTATCAGTGACTGACAGTTGTACACGAGGGAGGTGTTATTAGTGATTGATAACATTATCTGTGTAAGTGTGTATACAAATATAGCTGTCAGTCACTGATAGCTGTACACAGGGGAGGTGTTATCAGTGATTGATACATTCTCTGTGTAAGTGTGTATACATAGATAGCTGTCAGTCACTGATAGCTGTATACAGGGGAGGTGATATCAGTGATTGATACATTCTCTGTGTAAGTGTGTATACATAGATAGCTTTCAGTTACTGATAGTTGTACACAGGGAAGGTGATATCAGTGATTGATACATTCTCTGTGTAAGTGTGTATACATAGATAGCTGTCAGTCACTGATAGCTGTACACAGGGGAGGTGCTGTCAGTGATTGATAGCATTCTCTGTGTAAGTGTGTATATAGATAGCTGTCAGTCACTGATACCTGTACACAGGGGAGATGTTATCTCTGTGTAAGTGTGTATACATAGATAGCTGTCAGTCACTGATAGCTGTACACAGGGGAGGTGTTATTAGTGATTGATAGCATTCTCTGTGTAAGTGTGTATACATAGATAGCTGTCAGTCACTGATAGTTGTACACGGGGGAGGTGTTATCAGTGATTGATAGCATTCTCTGTGTAAGTGTGTATACATAGATAGCTGTCAGTCACTGATAGTTGTACACAGGGGAGGTGTCATCAGTGATTGATAGCATTCTCTGTGTAAGTGTGTATACATAGATAACTGTCAGTCACTGATAGTTGTACTCCATGTACAATGAAATCAGAAATAGCAGAGGCTTAAATGTATAAATTACAAGTTATACTTGAACTTTTTCCATAAAACTATATATTATTTTGTTCAGCTTCTCCTGTTCTATAACACGCTGCCTGTAGATTGCATTGCATTTTGTGGTGACAGGTCTTCTTTAACTAGAAAATGCCCAGGGTAAAAATTTATATACAAGGACCTTTGCCAGTATGCAAGGGAAATTGTACACACTTGATATGAAATTTGTATAAATTGATGATATGTTTCCAGTTATAAATTATTGTAATATTTCTGTTACATTATAGTTATATAGCCTTCTTGTTTTGCAGTAGCATTTGGCTCTCCTTTTCCGTGCAGAGGTGGACTGATTTAATCAATACTGTTCATGCTTCTGAAAACTGATAATAGCTCAGTCTATTACTGGTCTAAGTCATAAAATCCATCCTGTAAATGTGCATGTAAGGACTATTGTGACTTGGAATGCCATGCAGTTCACAATACAGTTCTCAGTTTAATGGAGATCATATAAATAGACTTTTCTCTATATTTTCATGGTTCAATATTTTCCTGGAATTGTACTGTAGATAACTACAGGATTAAAAGGAAAGTGTCAGCTGCTGAAGAACTGCCAAACCACACAGAGGATATGTAATTGTGTTTTTAGTGGTGACACTTGTTATTAATATGAAGTAATTCCTTTACAATAAAATTATGGAATGATAGCAAACAGCTCCTACAGTGTGACATTTCAGTGACATCCACACAATTGTAGCAAAATAGAGCCATTCATTGTACAGTACATCTTGTGACTACATTCAGAACAGTTAGCAGTGACGGCTAAGTCTTGTTTCACATCTGTATTAGGCTACATGCACACGACCGTTGCCTGCCTCCGCGTCCGATCCTCCTTGAAATTTTGCGTCCGTCAAAAAAATCGGATGACGGACTGTTTTTTTTGACGGATCCGATTTTTATGGCAGATCCATTGTAAAAATGCCTATCCTTGTCCGCAAACGTGAAAAAAATAGGACATGCACTATTTTTTTGACGGAATGAAAACACGGATCACGGATGCGGAACAAAAACGGTTGACCATCCGCATTTTTTGACGGACCCATTGAAATGAATGGGGAAGCATCCTATCCGTGAAAAAAAACGGAACGGACGCGGAAACAAACAACGGTCGTGTGCATGGGGCCTTAAGCAGATACGCCTGGGCGCAGCGGAGCGCTGCCGGAATTCTGTCCAGCCCCATTCATTATAATGGGGCCCGGCAGAGATCCAGCCACAGCCGGCAAATATGTCAAGGAGCAGCCGGACAAATACAAATACAGTTGCTCCTTGCCTAAAAACTGCATTGGAAAGGAAGTCCTTTTTATCACGTCTCTGTCTGTGATGGTGTTTCATCCATGAAAATGTTTGTGAAGGCTCCATTCTTGGTCCTAGAAGTTATGATTATACTTCCAGCAGTCTGCAATAAGGGTACAGATGGGTGTTACCAGTCGGGGTGTGTCTCTGCACAGCTTGACTATCCAATCTTTGCTGCCAGTGTCAGACTGTTCAGGGACACACACCCAGCTGGTAACACCCATCTGTACCCTTACCGCAGACTGCTGGAAATTCATTAATAAACTTCTAGTATAACAGAGGAATGACACATCGTAGAGTCATAAGAATGGATGCTCCAGAATTGTTATTACATGGAGAATGCAAGTAGTTACTAAAACTGACCTGTCAGGAGAGGTGACAGGTCCTCTTTAAGGACTTAAAGATGACACCATTCTTGTCAATGCAATTATACCAGAACGTTATCAATAGATTGTCTAATATAAGTTAAATGGTATTTTCTCTTTAAGATCCCATATGTTGATAGAATGATAGCATTTTGTATGTATTTTTTTTAATTATAAAAACCGGCCTGTCTTCTGAAAAGTAAAGCAGTGAGAACAGATAATGACGTCTTCAGACTGACACGAGTGGTGAGAATACAAAGTACAATGCGTCTTACGCTACTTTACCAAAGAAGAACATCTAAGTGGATTTTGGAGATATTGCACTCACTTTAAGTTTTTATAAGGACTGTTTTAAATTAAAATCCTTTCTCACAAATTTATTGAAACCTAATTATTAGGTTTGTTAGGTTGGAATTGATGTAACAAAAACACAAGGCTCATTAATTAGATCCACCATCATGATCCCCAGAAGGAGAAACTGCTCCTCCCGACTCTTTGAATGGGGTATATCCCGTCTGGTTTCTGATGATAACACCTAATCTAGCAAACCAAAGCCTTGGAGATCCTGACGAGCCATTGTCTTCCGCTTAGTCTACTATCACACTCGTGTTTTGGCTTTCCGTTTGTGAGATCCGTTTAGGACTCAATTTGCGGACCGCAAAACATCCAACTGTCATGTGCATGAGCCATTATGAAGTCTTGCTTGGCTTTGTTACAGCCGCAACAACTGCTAATCTCCTCCCCTACCCGTGTAATCCTACTGAGGGTACTTCCATCTGCTTTTCTAATTATTTTTCTAGATAAAAGTAATTACTCAAAGCAATTCCTTAAACTACTTTTTTGGAAAAATATTGCAAAAAAGTTTTCGTGTTCAAGGTTAGGCCACCTGCACACATTGCAGAATACTTGAGTTTTTTCTGAGCAGGTTCTTGTGTGGAAAAACTGTAACGTGCTAGAGTACTATGGGGTTACACAAATCTCATGTGCACCTTGCAGATTTTATATATATTTTTTCGTGTGGAAATTTACCTGCCGTGTGGACTTCCAAATTTGCAACACGTGAATTTTGTTTGCGGTTTTAGCTACGAATTTCACCCTTTTCCAATGAAGGGTGAGATCTGCAGCAAAATCCTATCTAATCCGTAACAAAAACCGCTGTTTGAAATTGCGTAGTTTGCTGCAGATATGGTGCAGAAACGCACATAAATCTGAATAGAAATTCATGCGGATCTTATGTGCGTTCAGTCGCACTCGTGTCTACAGGGAAAGGGCTGCAGCAGAAAGCACATTCCCCCAGAGCTGCCAGGCTGAAGGTAATCTATCAGAGCAATTGGGGCAATGAATGGGGAGATCTCTGGATCCATGTGCGATACAGGGTTGGTAATTATGCCAAATGTGTCTAATGAAAGCAGAAAATGGTAAATAAAAGTGGATCTGTCACTGTCTGTGTAAGGACATCATATATATGATATATATGAATGCATAATATGTGGGAAACTACTACTGATGTTTTAGCCATAATATATTTACATATATTATAATATATTATATAATATATTCTAAATATATAATAATATGTGTAAATACATTATGGCTAAAAACGTATATATATATATGTTTGAATTAAGTATTGCCTCTATTTCTGAAAAAGTTTGTGACGGATTTGAACTCAGAGCTTAAGTATCACGGCCCAGAACTTTAACCACTACACTATATAGCTGCATAGCCAGTCACACAAAAAAATGAGACTTCTACTGTATAGGAATACTTACTAGTAGCAAGTATTCCTCTACAGCAGAAGTCTCTTTTTTTTTTTTAAGTAACTTGCGATGCAGCTATTATAGCTGAGAGGTTAAGTGCCTTGCAGAAGATCATGAGTTTGAATCCCAGCAGAAACTTTTCTGAAATACAGGTTAACTTAGATTTAAATACACTGGGTGTCCCCAAGCACTGACTCCATATATATATAACTATTTATGGAGTCAGAACAGGGAGTCCTAAGCCACGGACTCACACTGAGGGATTCCCTCACTGTACAGCGATCTTCTACTTCTACTGCATAGAGATAGAGACTAAATTAGATTGAAATACACTGAAGAGCCAGACTGGTGTTCGGCCAAGCATGCTCGCTCAACACTAGGAAACCCCTTTACCCTCAGTTCACACTTGCGCGTTTTACAGCGAGTTCGAACGCGCTGTAAAACGCATAACCGATGCAAACCAATGCTTCCCTATGGGACTGGTTCACATTTTCGCGTTTTTCAGCACGTTCGAACGTGCTGAAAAACGCCCGACGCATAAACAAGTACTTGAACTTTTTTGGGGGCGTTTGTCGCGCGTTTTGGCCCATAGACCTCAAAGGGAACGCGCAACGCTTGTATTTTGCGCGTTTTTGACACTGAAAACAAACGCGCGTTTATGAATTTGCAACATGCTGGAAAGGCCAAACCCCAGGTGCTAGGCACAGTTTGGAGAGAAGCCAACACTGCAGTCAATCACACGAACGCGCGTTTACTATTGCCAAAAACACGCACAAAAACACGCGTGAAACGCGCGACAAAGACGCGCGGAAACCGCGCGTCTCAGAAACGCTCAGGTGTGAACCCAGCGTTAAGGTTTTAGCAATCATTCAGCTTTCAGCTATGGTAAGCAGGTCTTGTGACTTTATTGAGTGGGTTTTACCTGATACAAAAGCCTGAGAATCATCACAACCCTCAACATCCATTTTATACAAAGCAATTACTGTAAATAAAGGTTGATTTGTTTTCATTACAGGTATTCGCTCTTGGAATATCAGTCTTGATTCCTGTAACCTAGATGAGCAGCTGAAGCTATTTATCACAAGACATCTGGCTCACTTTTCTCCAAACGTCAAAGGTCTGCATTTATCAATGTTTTTGACTCTATTAAAACATTTTAGAGCCAAGTTGAGAATGTATGTGTGTTTTATTTGTAATAAAATAATAATCTTTAGAGGTTGGCAGCATTTTGTGCTGCATTGTGTATTTGGTTCTGCTAAGCCAGCATTGCTGCCCCTGCCTACTTGTTTTCCCTGCCTACTTACAGTATGTTGTCTCTCCTTCTGTCACTTTGGTCCCGCCTACAACATGAGGCCACTTTTGAGCTTTTGTCCAGGGCCACTTTATGTTCCCAGTATGCTCCTGTTTATATAGTCCCTTAAGCGTACATTCACATGGCAATGATAAACATGGCTGTTAAATATGGATACACTATCAGCTTTTCATTGCCATTTTGCAATCTGTGTGTGCGCCCATTTTCTGGCCATCTATCCGTTTTTAACGGCCATTTTACTTTTTGGATGTAGTTCATTGAGTACACCTAATGCCCCAGCCCATAGTGCCCAGTATATTTAATGGCCCCCACATAGTGCGCCAGTATTTATAATGGCAGGGGTGTACATAGAAATCATGGGGCCCCAGGGCAAATTCAGAATTGGGCCCCCGCTCTTTCTACAGTAAGGCCTCATTCACATTTCCGTGTCCGTTAGACGTTAAAACAACCATCCATGTTTCATCTGTGAAAATGTCATGTGGTTTCATTTTTTGCCCTCCGCGTGTCATCCATATTCCACAGACAAAGCTCAGCAAATTTAGCATAATTTAACATTTATAAAGACCATTTTCTATGCCTGTCTCCTTCCCCACCTACGCCACACCTACAATTTTCGACCTAGCGTGAGCGGGGAAAAGTCGCAGATAGCAGTGCCACTAACTGTTGCACTGCCATCTGTGCCTGAAATACGCCTAATTTAGGCAAACTATGTGCATAACTTTTGTTACATCAGCATGCTGCATTTAAAGGGTTAAAGTAGCAGAATTGGCGCTTGCTCCAGTCTTGCCAGCTTAACCTATGTGTCAGCTGTAGGTTATAGCTGACACCAACAGTTAATGGCACAGGTTCAACTCCATAACTGTGCTACCCATCTAGGTAGCAGTCCCTGCCTCTCATTGTCCTATTAGAAATAGGATATTACTAATAGGTCAATAAAGGGCAGGGACTGAACCTCTCAGAACTTGACCATACAAGGAGGTCTATGAGGGGGGGTGTTATTATGTATACTGTATATGCCCTGTATGTGTGTATTAACATATCAGACATTACACGCTCAGCCAGCAGAGGCAGCAATCAGCACATTGAGTGACTGTGTAAATAGACACTTACAGGACAGTGTGTGTGACTACACTAACAGTCACTTACAGAATTAATGGCTGTCTACCCCGTCTGTGCTGGCATAAGAAGGGCTCCCGGAGTAGGGCCTGTGCTTCTGATGGCTTCTTTCTGCGCTGTCTCCAGTCCAGTTTCCAGGCTACAGATCACAGTGGTCAGGAGTCAGGAGGAGGTCAGAGCAGCGGAGCGCTGCTGGATGTGACATGGGTCCTCTATTTCTCTCTTCACAGGGCTCTGCTGATTATTCTCTGCAATGGTGACAGATACAGCAGGCAGGTGAAGCAGCAGAGCCTAGAGCGAGATCAGGAGGCGGTGTTTAAAAATCAGCAGGCCAATAAGCAGTGAAAAGAGTCATCTTCCTGCTTATTGGCCAACGGTATATCCCAGGCACCATGGAGGAACCAATAAAATTAGAGATTATGCAGTTGGTGGGCAGCAGCAGAGGCAAGGAGGAAGTGAGGCAGGTAATCCAGTCAGAAAAGGGGCGGAGCTATTCAGCCTCACTGGGCCCCCCAGACTCACGGGCCCCAAAGCAAATGCGTGGTCTGTCTCTATGGGCAGTACGCCAGTGTATAATGGCCCTATCATTGTACTTCAGTATATATAATGACCCCCACATAGTGCAACAGTATGTATAATGGCCCCCCACATAGTACCCAAGTATATATAATGGCCCCCACATAGAACCCCAGTATATATAATGAACCCCACATAGTGCACCAGTAAGTATAATGGCCCTAACATAGTGCCCCAGTATATAATGACCCCATCATTGCTCCCCAGTATATATAATGGCCACCACATAGAACCCCAGTATATATAATGAACCCCACATAGTGCACCAGTAAGTATAATGGCCCTAACATAGTGCCCCAGTATATAATGACCCCATCATTGCTCCCCAGTATATATAATGGCCACCACATAGCACCTTTATAAAGAATGACCCCCCTTTCCTTTGGTATTGCAGATCCTTTAAAAAAATACTCACCTCATCCACTTGCATGCTTCTCACTGAAGGCACCAGGACCTGACGCACTAGGACCTGATGCTGGGAGCATCAGGTCCTGCTGCCTCCAGTATCGATGCTGGGAGTGTCAGGCCCTGCGGCCTTGAGTATGCAGCAAGTGTGCCCTTGCGTGCAAGTGGATGAGGGTATAACGGAAGGCACAGAATTCCTAACTCTGATGCGAACCCGTCCTATCAGGTAAAATTCTTCCCAAGGCATTAAGATCCAAAATATCCCTGGCTGTGAATATGCTAATGACATTTATTTTACTATTTAGATACATTACAAATTATATTCGCTATTTTTGCACTCTGTACAAAAGTATTCGGATCTAGAAGTGGGTTTGAAAAATGTTGACTATTTTTTTAAGACAACCCTTTTAAGGGATTAACAATTATCATTACTACTACAAGGGCTAATATTTTACTGTCAGAGCTCCATATGCAGTTATCCCTTTCTGAAACTTCTGTCTGAGGATTTGGCTATTTTCCCTTGTCACGTCTCAAAGCTTGTTAAAAAGTCGGACTTTGACCCACAGGGAGCTGCTTCCAGAAGGTGGCCCAAGCGAGATCATTCTCTTTCTCTGAGAGATCCCTCATTGCATATTATTTTACCAATGGAACATTGCCACCATTTTCCTCATGGAAGTGAAGGAGAATTGACCTCTTTAAGGCTGGGGGTTTACATCATAGCTGTTAATCCGTTTCTAAACCAAGACCATGACAGCGTATTTAGAATATGAACGCACAAGCACATAAAATAGACAAATCTGACAGTCTTGATTCCCCTGGATTACACTTAGAATAAACTTCAGGGCACATTTATTAAGACGTCAGTCTGTTTTAGACGCCAGACTTAATAAAGTCCATAGCTGGCAGTATTCCTTTGGCACACCCAGTGAGCTGGTCTAACATTTTCTACACCTAAAACAGGCATACAAAATGGTAAGTGAGACGGACCTCTTGGCCGGTACCCTTCCCCACCCACGTCACGCCCATAATTTTACACCTGGCGTGAGCGGGGAGAAGTCACAGATAGCGGCGCAACTAACCGTTGCACCTAAAATATGCCTAATATAGGTGTATTTCAGTATAAGGAATTACCCCCTTGATGTTTAAAGAAATCCCAGTTCTAAAATCAGAGTATTTTCTGCTTACTAAAAAAATGTATGTCACAGTTGCTCGATGGCCGGGTGTACATTGCTTACATTTATTCGTATAGCAGAGATGGTTTGGTCCTGTAGTGGAGCTGTTAGGGTACTTTCAAATCTGCATGTTTGGTACCCAGACCCGAAGCTGGACTTCATCACTGAAGTCCGGTTTCGGGTTGTGTATTCTGTATATTTTATTATTTTCCCTTGTAACATAGTTATAAAGGAAAATAATAGCATTCTCAATAGAGTATGCAAAGTAAAAAGGGCAAGAGAGGGTTAAAAATAATACAAAAAACTAACTCACCCCCTCCATTTGATCGCGTAGCTGTCGGTTACCGGGCTCCTGTTCTGTGTTCAGCCGGGAAGGGGGTGAAGGACCTTCAGTGATGTCACTGGGTCACATGGTCCAATCACCTGCTTCCATGGAAACCGACCGGTAACCGACAGCTACGCGATCAAATGGAGGGAGTGAGTTAGTTTTTTTTATTATTTTTAACCATCTCTTGCTCTTTTTACTTTGCATTCTCTATTGAGAATGCTATTATTTTCCTTTATAACTATGTTATAAGGGAAAATAATAAAGATCGGGTCCCCATCCCGATTGTCTCCTATCAACCATGCGGGAAAATCGCACCACATCCGCACTTGCTTGCGGATGCTTGCGATTTTCCTGCAGCCCCATTTACTTCTATGGGGGCTGCGTTGCGTGAAAAATGCAGAAACTGGAGCACGCTGTGATTTTCACGCAACGCACAAGTGATGCTGGGAAAAACAACGCTCATGTGCACAGCCCCATAGAAATGAATGGGTCCGGATTCAGTGCGGGTGCAATGCGTCCTCCTCACGCATTGCACCTGCGCGGAAAACTCGCCCGTGTGAAAGGGGCCTAATTGTCCAAGTCCTTAGCCTGCGTAAAAAGTTTGTTACCAAACTCAAAAACTCAAACCAGGAATGCAAAATTCCCCTTGGATCTGCAAACAAGTAGTACGTTGCATGTGGTTTCAGGCAGAATGAGACCTCTAATACCTGGCCAAATGCATACATACCAGGCAGTCCATGTGACAGCAGTGGGACCCTTGGAGAACATGGGCACACCACTGGTTGGTTCAGTCCTCTTTAGTATTAGGTGGTGAGAACCGGGGCAAAACCCCATTCTACAATGAGCAATCTACATAATCTAGCAGACAATCATGGGCATGAGGGTGGACAAGGATGTGGAGGGGCAAACAGACATCAGGGCCTTCTGTCCTGAGGAACAAAACCCAGCACCAAAATGTGAGGTCCAGACCGGTTTTCCATTTCATAAGCTTGGCTAAAATTAATTTCACTGTCAATTATGCTTGAGCCTGTGGAGTTTAGTGTGATGTAGTGAAATTCAGTATCTGACGATGAGGCAAATAAGAGCAAATGCATGTGTCTCCATAGAGTTCATTTTCGATGAAATCAGCAGCATGGCTTAATCTATTGGAAAACCTTGATAAGCAGTGCTGAGCATCACATTACAGGGCTGCTAGACGTTATAGAAGCTTATCGTATTAGGCTGAGTTAGTATAACCTAAGAAGGATGATCACTGCAAGATGTGGAGCACGACGGCCAATATAAGAATTTATTCATTTATCAAAAGTGCCGTGTCGGGGTGCTACTTCACGTTAAGTTAAGTATCCTCAGTAGTAATAAGGCCCCTGAGGTGCCCCAGTAGAAATAAGACCCCTCCATAAGCCCTCAGTAGTTATAATGCCCCCTCTCGTATTGCCCCAGTACTGTCCCTGTAGTAGTGTCCCCAGTAGTTATAGCGTTCCCCATTGTGTCCCTAGTAGTTATACTGCCCCATTATATTGCTCCAAAAGTGACAAACCCGCCGATCAAAAAAATACTCATCTGAGTGCAGCTTCATGCTTTAGTCCTGTAAAGCAAGCCACAGGCCGGAAGAGGTCCACGTTCCGGTGCAGACAGTTACTATGAAGTCATGACATTACGAGCGCCCTGGTGTGATTATGACATTGTGTATGAATGCTAATACAACTTACAGTCTCCGCATAAGGCCTCATTCAGACGGCCGTAGTGTTTTGCGGATCCGCAAAACAAGGATACTGGCCGTGTGAATTCTACAATTTGCGGACCGCACATGGCAGCGACCATAATAGAAAATACCTATTCTTGTTCGTGATTGCGGACAAGAATAGGACAAGCTCTATCCTTTCCGCGGAGCCACAGAACGGAACCACGAATGCGGACAGCACACGGTGTGCTGTCCGCATCTTTTGTGGCCCCATGATGCGGAATCATTCATACGGCCGTCTCAATGAGCCCTAAACAGATAGTACTAAATTAATTTTCTCTGTCTTAGGGCTCATGGACATGAATGTATTTTCTTTCGGTGTCCATTCCATTTTTTTTGCAGACCATATGCGGAACTATTCATTTTAGGCCTATTTCACACGAACTTTTTTTTGCGAGTGTACGGACTGTTTTTTTGCGTTCCGTATACGGTTCGTATATGGAACCATTCATTTCAATGGTTCCGCAAAAAAAAACTGAAGTGTTTACGTGTGCATTCCGTTTCCGTATTTCCGTACCGTGCAAAGATAGAACATGTCCTATTATTGCCCGCAAATCACGATCTGTGGCTCGATTCAAGTCAATATGTCTGCAAAAAAAACGGAACGCATCTGTATGTCTTCCGTATCTGTTCCGTTTTTTGCGGAACCATCTATTGAAAATTTTAAGCCCAGCCCAATTTTTTCTATGTAATTACTGTATACTGTATATGCCATACGGAAAAACGAAAACACAATGGAAACAAAAAACGGAAAAACTAATCTGATAAAAATGGCCAGCAAAACATTGAAAAAGCCATACGGTCGTGTGAAAGAGGCCTGAAAGGGTACGCAAAAAAAACGGAAGATACTCCGTGTGTATTCCGTTTCCATATGTCAGTTCCGCAAAAAAATAAAAATAAAACATGTCCTAAATGACCACTAAATACTGAAAGAGCCATATGGTCGTGTGCATGAGGCCTTAACCAGAAGGACTTATATTGTCCTGAGCTTTCAATGGTTTTCAACCACTATCACTTTCTGAGAGCCGGCTAATCCACAGTGTATTACAGCAGCAGCAAAGTGACAGAGCTTTTACCAATGTCTAATCTACACACAGTGGGAAGAATCCCCACGGAGGCTGCACAGAAATTGACCTGCAATAGGCTTATTTTACAGATTCCCACTGTGGATCTCACCCTTTGCAATTCATGGATTCCGCTCAATTTATATCTGATGAGGGTGTACCCTAAAACTGTGAAAAAACTGACCTACGTCTCCTGACCACATTGAGAAAGAATGTTTTCGTACCTCCTAATCTGTAGCTTTGCTGCTCTTCCTTCCTGCTCTGTTGAGACATCTCCTGTACTTGGTCATGGATGAGGAACATCATGAGTTAATGCTTACAATAAAGGAGCTCTACTGCCATCTAGCACTGGCTAAGAAATTACATGGTAGCTTCACTAAACATTGAAGTTCTTAAAGGGGTGTCTCATCATGGACAATTGGGGCATATCGCTTGAATATGCCCCTATTGTCCCAGCGGTGGGACCCTTACTTATATCAAGAACGGAGCCCTGCAAGTGAAGGAGAGCGCACTGCGCACGCGCAGCCTCCCTCCATTTATTTTCTATGGGGCCAGCGAAAATAGCCAAACACTGGCTCATCTATTTCTGCCGGCCCCTTAGAAATTAATGGGAGCGAGGCCGCGCATGCGCGGTACGCTACCATTCACTTTTATGGGGAGCCGGCTTGGTGGTGGCCAGACCGGAGTACTCCACCCACCACCTTGCGGGGCTTCGTTTTCGATAAACACGTAGGTGCGTGTCCCAGCGGTCACCTATAAGACAATGGGGGCACATCCTAGCGATATAACGTGCGCAGCGGTGATCGGATCTTCTCAGGGCGTACATGTACGCCCTGAGTCCTTAAGTACCAGGACGCTAGGGCGTACATGTACGCCCTGCGTCCTTAAGAGGTTAAGCACAGATGATGCTTATTCTTCCTGATAACTACATTTCATAACTGTACGTAGAGGACTCACTGCTGTAGTGATTAAAAGAGTTATCCTATGAATTAAAAATCTGGAGTAATGTGTAGAATTCTTATAAGTATAGAAATGCAAATAATGCCGCTCTCCAGTGTAATTTCCCCCCCTTTTACTGGTCACCCATTTCTGGTCTCTTCATTTTCTGTGGGTGGGCAGTATCTTGTGGTAGTCAAGCAGCATCGTCCAAGAGTGCATTGTGGTCAGCTATTGCTAACCCTTTCCTCCCCGGCATACAATTTCCTCTAATACATTTTTAATTTCCAGATTAAGAAAAAGTATCTTAACTCGGGAATGGAGCCTCAGATCAATAATATAAAAAAAAACGCATTTTAGTCAGATGGATCACAGCTGTGTGTATGCAGATAGTTGGATAGGGAGGTCGCTGGTGACAGATTCCTTTTAAGCTTTCATGCACACGAACGTATTTTTTGTCCGTGTCCATTCCATTATTTTTTTTTGCAGCCTGTATGCGGAACCATTCATTTTAATGGGGCCGCAAATAAACGGACTACATGTGCATTCCATTTACGTATGTTCGCAAGTCCGTTCTGCAAAAAAATAGAACATGTCCTATTCTTGTCTGTTTTGCGGATAAGGATAGGCATTGTTACAATGTATCCGCAAAAAAAACAAATGCAATAAGGATGTCACAAAGACGTCATCTGTGTTTTTGGCAGATCCGTGTTTTGTGGACCGCAAAACATTCATACGGTTGTGTGCATGAGCCCTAAGGTTGTGGCTGTCCACATTTCTGTTTTCCACTGACGTGTGCTGTTCACATTTTTTCACGGACAGCTCACATACCCATTGATTTAAATATCCGTTCACATTTCAGTATTTTTTTTACCGTGGGTCAGTAAAAAAAATCACAGAGACATGCACTACTTTGATCCATGATGCGGACCAAGCACGCCCATAGATGCGTGGTGCGTCCGTTTTTTACACTGAAGACTAATAGGAGATTCTTTGGAAATTGATTTTCAGCTGAGCAACACCAGTGAATTACGGATGAGACACGGACCAACCACAGATCCTTCATGTACATCTTCATGGATGAAACATGTACGCTTGTTTCACGGACATGTCACACGGAAATGTGGACGAGGCCTTAATTAGCCAGACAGGCTGCAAGGAGCGCCTCTCTTTTTCCTTTGTGGATAATTCAGTAACGTTAAAGAACAGAGGGCAGAATAGAGTGATGAAAATAAAAAATTTTTTTTTTCAAAGTTGTATTTTGTTTTTCAGCATTAAAACACATGAATATAATATAATATAGAATATATAACTAAATGTGGTATCACTGTAATGGTACTGACCTAGAGAATGAAGGTAACAGGTCAGTTTTACTGCATCGGGAAAGCCATAAAAACAAAACCTGTAAAACTGTTTAAAAATTGCCTTTTTTCCAATTCTACCCTATTTGGATTTTTTTCCCAACTTTCCACTACATTTTATGCAATATTGAATGGTGCCATTAGAAAGTACAACTTGTCCCGCAAAAAACAAGTCCCCCTAAATGTATGTGACCGGAAAAACTAAAAAGTTAAGGATCTGGGAAAACCGGGAGTTAAAAGGCAGCGCAAAAATGTAAAAACACTCTGGTCCTCAATGTATTAATCTATTCTAGACTATCTCTGACTGGTAGACGGAAGCATTTACAGAAAATGATGCTCTACATTGCTGCTGCCACTAGAGGGAGCACGTCTGCTCACTGCATAGTGATTCACACTAAACTCCGTAGTAATCTTCTATGCTCCCACTATTTGCAGCTGCCAGCAGCCACAAGCTATGATATAAGGCTGCATTCACACGAGCGTGATTTCCGCGCGGGTGCAATGCGTGATGTGAACGCATTGCACCCGCACTGAATCCTGACCCATTCATTTCTATGGGGCTGTGTACATGAGCGTTTTTTTTCACGCATCACTTCTGCAACGCGTGTAAATCGCAGCATGCTCTATCTTATGCGTTATTAACGCATCCGCAGCCCCATAGAAATGAATGGGGCTGCGTTAATAACGCATAGCATCCGCAAGCAAGTGCGGGTGCGTTGCGTTTTTCACTGATGGTTGCTAGGAGATGTTGTTTGTAAACCTTAAGTTTTTTATCACGCGTGTGAAAAACGCATCAAAACGCATTGCACCCGCGTGGAAAAAAACTGAACAACTGAACGCAATCGCAGGCAAAACTGAATGGCTTTGCCTGTGAAAACGCTCAGTTTTCACTGAACGCATCCGCAACGCATCCGCAACGCATCCGGACACGCTCGTGTGAACCCAGCCTAAGGGGGCTATCCAGCCAGACCGATGTAAACAATAAAGAGGCTGCAGTGCTTGTCCAAGTGCCACAGCCACTTTGAGCAGCAGATCGGTGGGGATGGTGACAGTTGTCCCGCGCTAATATAATATTGACACTTATCCTATGGATTGTTTTGAAAGGCTAAGAAATGTAAAAAATCTGGATAACCCCTTTAACCCTTTCTACCGCAGAGGTATTTTCGTTTTTTCATTTTTGTTTTGCGCTCCATGCCTTCCCAGAGCCATAACTTTTTTATTTTTCCGTTCACATAGCCGTATGAGGGCTTGTTTTTTGCAGGACAAGTTGTAATTTTCAACACCATCATTTAATATTGCATTTGATGTAGTGGTATCAGGAAAAAAATTCTAAATGGGGTGAAATTTGGAAAAAAAAGCAATTCCATCACCGTTTATTTTTTATTTTTTTTAATTTACGACATTCGATGTGCGACAAAACTGACCAGTTACTTTTATTCTACAGGTCAGTATGAATCTGTTGATACCTTATATGTATAGTTTTTCTTGCAATTTGATACTGATAAAATAATAAAAAACTTGAAAAAAAATCAGTTTTATTTTTTGGTCACCATGTTCTGACCCCTATAACTTTTTTGTAGTTATGTGTACAGAACTGTGTGTACAGTGCTGTGTAAATGTTAATTTTTTGCAGGGCGATCTGTACTTTTTATTGATACCAATAGGATTTGTATGGCTTTTTGATCACTTTTTTATTTCATTTTTTGTGGGAAATGAAGGAACAATAAATGGTGCATCAGCCATTTTGCTTCGCTGTTCTTTTGTTTCGCTGTTATCCATATGGGGAATATATATTTTTATTTTTATAGTATGGGCCCTTTCGCATGCAGCGATACCCATGATGTGGATTTTTTTATTTTATTTTTAAAATAGTAATGGAAGTTACTTAGTGTGCATTCCTTTTCCGTATGTCCGTGTTTCCATTCCGCAAAAATATCGAACATGTCCTATTATTGTCTGCATTACAGACAAGGATAGGACTGTTCTATTTGGGGCCAGCTGTTCCGTTTCGCAAAATAAGGAATGCACACGAACGTCATCCCTATTTTTTGCGGATCCGTTTTTTGCAGACCGCAAAATACATACGGTCGTGTGCATGAGCCCTAAGCATCAGGATCCAAGATTTAAAAATTAACCTAATTTTAGGTTGTGTTGGAATGTGCTGCCAGGTTCTCCCATAGACTGCTGCTGACACCCTGTGATCAACTTATTTTCAGGGGTCCCTTCTAAGGCCCAATTCACACGTTGTTTTGGTCTGCATGCAAGCCTCATTATTACTCTGTGCGGCAGCCCTGCAAAAAAAATAGAAAATAAAATAGAACATGTCCTTCTTGCCTGTTTTCCGGATAAGAATAGGCTTTTCTATCATAGGACGAGACATTCTATTTTGCACAATGCAGAACGCCCACATCTTGTATCCGTGTTTTGCGGATCCACAATTTGCGGACCGCAAAACATGGTACTGTTGTGTGCATGAGGCCTAACCCTGGGTTCACACCTGAGCGTTTCTGAGACGCCCGTTTTACGCGCATTTTTGTCGCGCGTATTACAGCGCGTTTTTGCAAATAGTAAACGCGCGTCATACGCGCGTTCGTGACTCTGGAGACCAATTGAAAAAGGCATATCTACACTTTAACGTGGGTTAAACGCGCGTTTTACGCGCGTTCCCATTAAAGTCTATGGGTGCAAACGCGCGACAAAACGCCCCAAAGAAGCTCAAGAACTTCTTTGAGCGTAGGGCGTTTTACAGCGCGTTCAAACGCGCTGTAAAACGCTCAGGTGAGAACCATGCCCATAGGGAAACATGAGTTTTCTCCTGTTGAGCGTTTTACAGCGCGTAGGAACGCGCTGTAAAACTTGCAAGTGTGAACTGAGGGTTACACAGGAATTGCCCCACCCGTTCATTGATTATAAATTGTACTTTGTCTTGTACTTTAAACCTGTGACGTGATAAAAGTGCAGTCAAGTCAGATCCATCTTTTATCTGCCCCCCTAATTCTCTGGTAGGTTACCAAGAAGAAAGAGGCAGGACGTTGCAGTATCAGACTTTACAGGGTTTGCTTTTTGTATGTTACTATGGCGACACAAAGCATAATAGCTGTAGACACAAAACTATGGATGTTTAATGAAGACTATTTGCAAAGTTGCTTAACCACTTCAGCCCCCCTAGCTTAAACACCCTTAATGACCAGGCCACTTTTTACAAATCCGCACTACACTACGTTCACTGTTTATTGCTCGGTCATACAACTTACCACCCAAATTAATTTTACCTCCTTTTCTTCTCACTAATAGAGCTTTCATTTGGTGGTATTTCATTGTTGCTGACATTTTAACTTTTTTTGCTATTAATAAAAATTTAACGACATTTTTGCAAAAAAATGACATTTTTCACTTTCTGTTGTAAAATTTTTCAAAAATAACTACATTTCTATATAAATTTTTCTTTAAATTTATTGTTCTACATGTCTTTGATAAAAAAAATCCAATAGTGAGGAAAAAAAATAATAATAAAGTTTCCATTTCTGCTAACTTCTGGCAAAAAAAAAAAAAATCTCAGACGGGCTCACTATGCCCCTCAGTGAATACCTTGGGGTGTCTACTTTCCGAAATGGGGTCATTTGTGGGGTGTGTTTACTGTTCTGGCATTTTGGGCGGGGCTAAATTGTGAGCAGCCATGTAAAAGCTAAAGGTACTCGTTGGAATTTGGGCCCCTTTTCGCATCTTGGCTGTAAAAAAGTGTCACTTATGTGGTGGAAGTTAGTGGAATATGAGACTTTGTAAAAAACAAAATAAAAATAAAAAAATATATCAATTTCCGCTAACTTGTGCCAAAAAAAAAAAATTCTGTGAACTCGCCATGCCCCTCACAGAATACCTTGGGGTGTCTTCTTTCCAAAATGGGGTCACATGTGGGGTATTTATACTGCCCTGGCATTTTAGGGAACCTAAAGCGTGAGAATCCAAATGCGTAAAAATGCCCTGTGAAATCCTAAAGGTACTCATTGGTTTTAGGGCCCCTTTGCGCATCTTGGCTGCAAAAAGTGTCCACATGTGGTATCGCCGTACTCAGGAGAAGTAGGGCAATGTGTTTTGGGGTGTATTTTATATATACCCATACTTTGTGTGAGAAATATCGCTGTAAACAACAACTTTAAAAAAATTTATTCAAAGTTGTCAATTTACAGAGATATTTCTCACACTAGCATGGGTATATGTAAAATACACCCAAACACATCGCCCTACTTCTCCCGAGTACGGCGATACCACATGTGTGACACTTTTGCAGCCAAGATGCGCAAAGGCCCAAATTCCAATGAGTACCTTTTAGGAGGGCATTTTTACGCATTTTTCTTCTCACGCTTTAGGGCCCCTTTAAATGCCAGGGCAGTATAAATACCCACATGTGACCCATTTTGGAAAGAAGACAGCCAAGTATTCCATGAGGGCATGGCGAGTTCACAGAAAAAAATTTTGGCACAAGTTAGCGGAAATTGATTTTTATTTTTACAAAGTCTCATATTCCACTAACTTGTGACAAAAATAAAATTTTACATGAACTCACCATACCCCTCACGGAATACCTTGGGGTGTCTTCTTTCTAAAATGGGGTCACATGTGAGGTGTTTGTACTGCCCTGGCATTTGAGGGTCTCCGCAATCATTACACGTATGGCCAGCATTAGGAGTTTCTGCGATTCTCCTTATATTGAGCATACGGGTAATGAGTTTTTTCCGTTCAGCCTCTGGGCTGAAAAAAAAAAAAATGAACGGCACAGATTTTTTCATTCGCATCAATCAATGTGAATGAAAAAATCTCTGCCAAAATCAGTGACTGCGGTGCGGTGGGCTGGGCGCTAACTACCTAACAAGTAGCTAGCTAACTGGCGGTGATAAGGGACCCTTATTGCCCATTCACACGTCCGCAATTTGGTTTGCGGAACGGAATTGCGGACCCATTCATTTTTATGGGGACAGACTTTGTCCCGCTCGGATCCGGAATTACGGATCTGCGCTTCCGGGTCTGCACTTCCGTTCCGCAAAAATATAGAACATGTCCTATTCTTGTCCGCAATTGCGGACAAGAAAAGGCATTTTCTATATAGTTCTGGCAATGTGCGGATCTGCAAAATGCTGAAAGCACATTGCCGGTGTCCGTGTTTTGAGGATCTGTGGATCCGCAGATCCGCGGATCCGATCCGCGGATCCGATCCGCGGATCCGTGAATCCACGGATCCGCAAAACACATATGGACGTATGGAGCCTTACAAGGGGTGTGATCAATGACAGGGGGGTGATCACGGGTCTAGATGGGGTGATCAAGGGGTTAACAAGGGGTTAATAGGTGAGGGGGGGGTGGGGGGGGTTAATGTAGTGTTTGGTGCAACTTTACATAGTTACCTGGTCCTCTGGTGGTCGATCCCAGCAAATGGGACCACCAGAGGACCAGGTAGCAGGTATATCAGATGCTGTTCACAAAACAGCGTCTGATATACTTGTTTGATGCGATTTATATCGCATCTACAGCCTGCCAGCGATGGATCATCGCTGGCAGGCTGTAGTTAAACTCCTGAGACGCGAGCTTATGTGAACGCGCGCGCGCGTTCACAGGAAATCTCGCGTCTCGCGAGATGACGCACATATGCGTCGCCCCAGAACAGCCCGACCGCCGCGAGAACGCAGTTGTGCGTTAGGCGGTCGGGAAGTGGTTAAAGAGCCTCTGTCAGTATGATGAAGCCTATTAAACCAGACATATTGCTTGGTAGGGTTGATCATGCTGATTAAAACAATACCTTATTTATCTTTGTAGGTTGCAGCATTGTGGACATATGAGGATTTTTATCTTTATGCAAATCAGGCAATTGGATCACTGAGGGGCTGGCGTAGCTCTTGGAGCACCGTACAGCTTAACCCTAGTGCTCATAGCCCTGTCTCTGTGTGCCTGCACGATGACTCACTAATAAACATTGGTGGTCCAGAGTTAATATGTTATATGGAGTCATTGGTGTCTGTCCTTAGTGTCACCTCTTTGCTGTGTGTGAAGCTGCCGCCATGTCAGTCCACCCTAAAGTGGAGGTGTTGGTGACTTCAGACACAGCAGAGGAGAACAGCTGATAAAATCCACTGACACCAATGACTCCATATAACATATTAATGCTGGACCATTAATGATTATTAGTGAGTCACAGCGCAGGCACCATTAGCCCTGTCAATCAAAGAGGAAGGGGGAGTGTAATGAACACTACGGTTGTAGCTTTAACGTTTTTCAAAGTGCTAAAGTCCTTGGTGCTCCAACTGCCTGACTTGCATGAAATAAAAATCCTCGTATTTCCACAACGCTGTAACCTACAAAGATAACCTATCATTTTAATCAGCATGATTACTCCTACCAGGCCTGGTTTAATAGGGTTAATCATGCTGAAAAAGGCTCTTTAAAGGGCTATTCTGGTTCAGTGTCATACCTGCAATGGAGGCAGAGCATGGAACTACCATGGTGCTCTGTGGTAGGAGGTTCCAACCCTGAACTTACTCTTTTCTGACAAGAACACTGCATTTTCAGGCAGCCACCACTAGGGGGAAATTAATGCAAATAGATTATTGCCATTCCAGTAAATGATACATATATAAATCCCTATGCACTGAGCTCCCCCTAGTGGTGACTGCAGGCAGCCAGCTTTGTAATTGAAGGAAGCAGTTATCAGTGTATTTTATGCCACTTCTCTCATGTAAATACATTGAAAAGCATGGTGTTTAGAACGTGTGCCATATTTATGAAGCATCTATCCCACTTTTTCCAACATACCGGTTCATTTCATAAATTAGACTATCATAGAACAATTAATTTATTTCAATTCAATTCAAAAAGTGAAAGTCATGTAATATATACATTTATTACACACAGAGTGATGTATTTCAAGTGTTTATTTCTTTTAATGTTGATGATTATGGCTTAACGCTATTGAAAACCCAAAAGTCAGTATCTCAGAAAATTTTAATATTATATAATAAGACCAATGAAAAATGTATTTTTAATGCAGAAATATTGGCCTACTGAAGAGTATGTACAGTATATGCATTCAATACTTGGTCGGGTTCCTTTTGCATGAATTACTGCATCAATGTGGCATGGAGGTGATCAGCCTGTGGCACTGCTGAGGTGTTATGGGAGCCCAAGTTGCTTTGACAGCAGCCTTCAGCTCGTCTGCATTGTTGGGTCTGGTGTCTCATCTTTCTCTTGATAGCACCTTTATAGATTCTCTATGGGGTTTAGGTCAGGCGAGTTTTCTGCCAAACAAGCACAGTGATACATAGTTATTAAACTAGGTATTGGTACTTTTGGCAGAGGGGGCAGGTGCCAAGTCCTGCTGGAAAATGAAATCAGCATCTCCAAAAAGCTTGCCAGCAGAGGGAAGCATGAAGTGCTCTAAAATTTCCTGGTAGACCGTTGCGCTGACTTATGACTTGATAAAACACAGTGGATCCAACACCAGCAGATGACATGGCTCCCCAAACTATCACCGATTGTGGAAACTTCACAATGGACCAAGCAAATTGGATTGTGTGCCTCTCCACTCTTCTTCCAGTCTCTGGGACCTTGATTTCCAAACTAAATGCAAAATGTATTTTCATCTGAAAACAGGACTTTGGACACTGAGCAACCGTCCAGTCCTTATTCTCCTTAGCTCAGGTAAGACACGTCTGACTTTGCCTCTGGGTCATGGGTGACTTCGGTTGACACAAGAAATGTGACAGTTGTAGCCCTGGATATGTGTGGTGGTTCTTGAAGCACTGACTCCAGCCGCAGTACACTCCTTGTGAATCTCCCCCAAATTCTTGAATGGCCTTTTCTTGACAATCCCTTCAAGGCTGTGTTATCCCTGTTGCTTGTTCACCTTTTTCTAGCACGATTTTTCCTTCCACATAACTTTCCATTAATATGCTTGATGCAGCAATCTGTGAACAGCTAGATTCTTTAGCAATGACCATTTGTGGTTCACCCTCCTTCTCGATGCTATCAATGACTGTCTTCTGGACAACTGTCAAGTCAGAAGTCTTCTCCATTGTGTAGCCTACTGAACCAGACTGAGGAACCATTTAAGGGTTTAGGAAACCTTTTGCAGGTGTTTTGTGTGATTGGCTGATTAGAGTGTTACCCCATGAGTCTACAATGTTGACCTCTTTACAATATTTCAGTTTTCTGATATTGACTTTTGGGTTTTCATTAGTTGTAAGCCAATATCAACTTTAAAAGAAATAAACGCTTGAAATAGATGCTCTGTGTGTAATGAATGCACAATATAAAGTTTTGCTTTTTGTATTGAATTACTGATATAAATAAACTTTTCAATGATATTCAAATTTATTGAGATGCGCCAGTAGAAGTTGGATAAACTGGGTGCGGTGAGGAGCAACTTTTTTTGTATTATACATTATTTAAAATAAAAATTTCTTCAGCTTAATTAAAAACAAAAAAAAGTAAATTCGTAACTAATCTGGGGCATTGCACTTTGCATTGCCTGAGAGTGATTGTCGCATGGCAGGAGGGCCGGAAATAGCCGAGTGCTGTGCTCTGCATGCACACTGCTGCTCAATTTATCTCTATGGGAAATAGCTATCACTGGCAGTCCCATAGAGATGAATAAAGCGGTAGTGTGCATACTTGAGCTGCTGCTCCGTTCATTTCGGCGACCTGCCGGCACAGGTCCCTCATTCTCGTGATCGGTCAGGGTCCCAGCAGTAGGACAAATTACTTTTACATTGATTCTACATGGCATCTGTTTTATTCCTGTTTGGCAATAAACCATATCATATTTTATAACCCCATGTGTTTATTTAGCACTGCAAGTACCATCCTATGAATACTGTCATTGTAAAACGATTTCAGATACATTGCAAATTGATAGCCAGTCCTAGAAGCCAGTGTTACGCACCGCAGCAGGGTAAGGGCTGGAATATTCGTTTCTACTGTGCACAGAGCATGCAACTGTCTCCAGACTGCAGCAGAACAGGTGGTGCTGTAACAAGGGAATGCGTGGGTTGCTATGGCAACAGGAGTCTCTTATTCCTGCTCATAAATCTAGATAAACTGCAGATATTTTCCAGATAAAACATTGCAAACCCACCTTAACTCAGCTTTAAAGTGTAGACTGAAATGTGCACCATGCCTTGCCATTTGCCTTGAAATCTAGAACATCACATAACCTCCTCATTTACAAAGACTGGCATAATGTCCTGATCGTAGGGAAATTTTGCCCCGAATAGTCATGTAGTAGCTATTGTTTCTAGGGGAGAGTTTGAACATCACTGCTTTTGTGTGCCTATACTGTCTTCAATCTGCCTCTTCTGCACCATCTTCTATGTGTTTATAATAAAGGAGGCTGAATGATCAGTGTATTACCGTGAATTCTGAGATACGGAAATAAAATAGGCTTTACATGGCTTAAGTGCATAAAAAGTTTACTAAACTAGGATAGAATATATATATATATATATATATATATAGAGAGAGAGCAAAGAACCACTAACCTTGCCACACAATCATTGATGGACACTTAATCACTGCCTCACCAGTGTTAGGGTCCAAGAAAATTAGGGAGAGACTTAAACTACTAGAATAGCAGAGAAGAAACTTTTACCTAAGTTATTAGGCATGGTACAGTATACCACTTAGTCACCAGAAAGTAATCAATACAACACAGAAATGGATGGAGATATTGAACTATAAATGATTCCCATATCTCATTCTCTACAGTAGGGATGTATTTTAAAACTTTGTGAATACACGGCCAAATACACACAGGGCAGCAACCTGTTTTCCTCTACAAAGCAGTAGAGTCATTTGCAATTAATGATGTTGTCATGGCTCTGCTGATAGAAGATTTTGTAGAGGTAATGATAAACCCCAGGGAACCATTTCAGTGAACGTGTTCAACCAGTATTGGGAAGAGTTCAGTAAATGAAAATGAGGAAAATAATTCAATCGAAATTTCAAATTTGAAAAGTATGTTACTTTAACCAACAGAGATGTCGTCACTCATATGCGGCAGCCTGAAAGCGTAGCTATATTAGATGTCACTTTTGAATTAGCTTCTCTGGAGCTGGTAATAAAAATGTCACATTGATAGCACTTACTGACAAAACTAAGGCTAATCCTAAATTTTTGAGAGGATAATTCTGACATCCCAACATTAAATATCATATCCATGGTATAGATCATAAACATTTACAATCTTTGCCAATTGCATTCTCCAGTGACGAAGCCAGTGGGTTGGCGAAACGCGCGTCAAGGTAATATTACCAGCCAGGTGGACCAGACGGCGTCTTGACATGGGTTATTGATCTTTTATTGTTTGACTCTGCCCTTCTGGTTACTTTATACTGCAGAGCTACCGCTCATTGCTTATTTATATTAGTACCAGTAATTGATTGAGATTAACCCCTTCACTACCGAGCCATTTTTCACCTTAAATCCCAGGCCGATTTTGGCAAATCTGACATGTGTAATTTTATGTGGTAATAACTTTGGAACGCTTTTACTCACTTAAGCCATTCTGAGGTTGTTTTCTCGTGACACATTGTACTTCATGACAGCAGTAAATTTCAGTCGATATATTTCGCCTTTTTTTATTGAAGAGCCCAAAAATGACAAATTTTGGAAAAATTCACTATTTAAATCTAAATATGAATTTCCCTGCTTTTATGGCAGATAGTAATACCTCACAAAACAGTTATTACTTTACATTTTCTCTACTTTATGTTGGCTTCATTTTGTAAATGTCATTTCATTTATTTAGGACGTTAGAAGGCTTACAATTTTAGATGCAATTTTTCAAAATTTCAACAAACTTTCCAAAACCATTTTTTTTAAGCACTAATTCAGTTATAAAGTCATTTCCAGGGGCTTATGTAATGCAAACCACCAATAATTGACCTCATTTTAGAAACTACACCCCTCAAATTATTCAAAACAAACTTTGTTAAACCTTGAGGTGTTCCACAAGAATTAACGGAAAATTGAGGTAAAATTTCTAAATTTCAATTTTTTTTTTCTTACATTTTTACTGTAACATAGTAAGGGTTAAAAGAAAATTGAGCATCATTATTTATCACCCTGATTATTCAGTTTACAAACCCCCCCAAAAATGTGCTCAAAAACGGTCGTATGAGCGCATGGCAGGGTTCAAAAGGGAAGTAGTACCATAAGGCTTTTGGAGGTCTGTCTGGATGTCTGTCTGTTTTTTATGTGCGACCAAACGACTGGACCGATGTTCACCAAATTCGGCACATGGGTACATCAGGTGTCCGGAAAGGTTTTAGACCCATACACACGGTCACATGTCCCTTATCAGCCAATAGAAGCTCGCAGGCCCTTAGTCTCCACATAGACACAGTTTTACACCAGGTTTCCATAACAACCCAGCCATTTTTCTTCACTGCTGCAGGTCAGCTTTGAAGGGGCAGGCCACCCTCAAAAGACGGACTTAAAACCCCGCCCCAGGTCCCATTAAGCCATGCCTCTGATCCGGTTAGGCCATGCCCCCTCCACTCCCCAGGCGACAGCGATTGAAAAAATGAAGTTAAAAATCAACTTCTAGGTTCAGCTAAGCCACGCCCCTTATCTGGCTAAGGCCACGCCCCTTCCCACTCCTCAGCCAACAAGGATTGAAAAAATTAGGTTAAAAATAAACTTCTAGGTCCTGCTAAACCACACCCTCGACCTGGTTAGGCCACACCCCCTTCCACTCCTCAGCCAACAAGGATTGAAAAAAATGAAGTTAAAAAACAACTTTTAGGTCCGGTTAGGAGGGATGGTGACTTTCTCCCTGCAGCTCACACATTCAGACAGCACAGTGCTGCTGTCTTATAGTGAACTGTTCAAAAGGACACGCGCTGATCCAGTTAGGCAACGCCCCCCACTCCTCAGCCAACAGGGATTAAAAAAATGAAGTTAAAAATCAACTTCTAGGTCCCGCTAAGTCACACCCCCATCTGTTTAGGCCACGCCTCCTCCCACTCCACAACTGACTGGGATTGAAAAAATGAAGTTAAAAATCAACTTCTGTCAGCTGCAGGGAGGGAGTGAGGGCGACTTTCTCCTTACAGCTCATGCTCAGACAGCACAGTGCTGCTGTCTGAGACTTAGCTGTTTAAAAGGACATCCCTGTGTCCGTCCAGGCCCTACGCCAGACAGAGGACAGAGAGTCTGAAAGCCTGACTGTCCGGCCTAAAACTGGACCTCTGGCCACCCTAGAGCCAGGCTGCTGTGGAGATCACAGTTAAGGGGATGTCCACTATGGAGGTCAGTGTTAAGGGGCAGATTGCTGTAAAGGCCACTGTTAAGGGGGCGGGCCCCTGTGGATGTCACTGTCAAGGGGGTGGTGTGCTGTAAAACTCACTGGTAAAGGGGAAGGCTGTTGTGGAGGTCCTATTTTAAGGGACGGGGCACTGGGGGGGGGGGGTCAGTGTTAAGGGGTGGGGGGCTGTGGAGATCACTGTTAAGGGGGTGGGGTGCTGTAGATGTCACTGTTATGGTGGATAGTGTCAATATCTTTTAACGACACAAGAAAACATTAAATGAAATTGATTAAGTATACCCGGGTCCATCAGCTAGTATATATATCGTGCGTGCATGCAAAAACTGTAGTATAAAAATTCACAACAGTGTTAAAAAAGTGAACACTGGCTAAAAATGTACTTATATCTATATATATAGAAAATATATATTTATATAAAGCCCTAACTACAATTTCTTCTTTTCTTCTTTTAAACTAACAAAAAGGAAAAATTGTCAAAAAAATTAACACAAATGTGGGGTGAAAAAAAAAAAGTGGCAAAAATAATTCCCAGGTGCTGATCAGGCACGTATGCAGTGAACAGCACTTGGCGGCCATCGTACCCCGGTCACCGAAGTGATTTCACTCAGGTACCCGGTGTACACAGCGCCGTAGCTGTACAGCGCTTGTATTTATGATCCACTTTCCAATGATATGCAAGTATTTATCTGTTATTGATACTGTTTTTTTAAGTGTATCCCTGCAGCATTATTAGTTAATATTTTGCGGTTTATATCTCCTCCTGATATTTGTAGCTTATCTACAATCGGGCTATTTATTTTGAGGGGTTAGGGGCCCTATAGTGGCTGTCTGTATACCTGTGTGGTCTCCGTTATGCAGAGGCTCCATATATGTTATTATTTGGCTGAAGAACTGTTTGGTTTAAAGAGTTATAACATAAACTTACTTAGTGTGGCACCACTTGGCAGTGGCGTAATATGGGTTGCTAGTGCCAGGGCCAAGCCAAGTATTGTGCCCCCAGCCCCAGGCCCCTTCCTAACCTGTGACATGCGATTGCCTGGTTAAATGGAGGAAGCGAAATAGTTGCTTCCTTCACTCACCACATAACACTCCTTGAGCTCTATTCACCGAGCAAAGTAGCAGGCAGAAGCAGTAATAAACTACTTCTGTCTTCTCATCAGGGACCCTGACAGCTGGAGACCCAATCAGCCAGATCCCCTTGGCAGCATTATTGTCCCCTGAAAACCGTCCCTCACTGGCAGCAGTATTGTACCCATATGTCTCACATCTCTTGGGGACTTGCAGGAAAGGGGGAGTGAAGTTGGAGTTGGAGAGAAAGAGCTTCTCCTGCAGTTCTGGTATAAGATAGAATGTAGTGGGTAAAAAGAGGTGTAACGTCACAGGTCACATGCTGCTGATGGTCATGTAGTACTAAGTATCAATTGCATCCCATATCCCACATATCAATACACTGCAGTATATACTATATATCTGTACCCACTGCATTTGTTATACTGGATAATACATGTGTGTATACAGATATACAAAATAAGCCAACCAATAGTTGGTATAGAGTCAGAGAAAAGTGTCTATCCCTGAACCAGATTTATCATCCAGCCTGAGCCCTAGTGGTAAACCTAGTGCAGCATCTTTAGGATTAGTAAATTTGGTTCCAGCACTGCAGCCCCTTCATTCATTGATTTTTATTGGTGAGGATATTCTAGTCATGTGCTATTACTTTTTAAGATAAGAAACCCCTTTTCAAAATGTAGTAAAATAGTTTCCAATTTTTGGCACCTTACAATATTGATCAGGAAAAGTTATCTGGAAAAGTTATATGGTATGCAGTATATGATAAGCCATTAAATTATTTAAACCCATACCTTGTCCATGCGTCTTGGGCCCAGTCCTGCAGTATTCATGTTATTTGTTGAAAGGGCACCATTGTAACCCTTAGGCTACATGCACACGACCGTTGGTGTTTTGTGGTCCGCAAACCGCAGATCCGCAAAACACGGAAGCTGCTCCACGTTCCGTTCCGCAATTTGCCCATTATAGAAATGCCTATTCTTGTCCGCAAAATATGCAGCTCAGACGCGGACCCCAACAACGGCCGTGTGCATGAGGCCTTAAGGAGATGTCCTGTCCCAGATACTGTATTCTGATGACCCCTGATATTTTGCTCACATTAGTGGTGACTGAAGGTGATCATACACAATCAGTAGCTGTTGGTTGAACACTTGCTTGGCCGACGGCTATCTCTTCTGACTCCATCAATACACATGCACATTTGGTTCAGCTGAGCATGTATGTGTTGCCAGTGGGATGAGAGGAGAAGGCCGCTGTCAAACAGCTCTGAAGAAAGACTTACTACTAGGAGAACAAAGGAATTGGGGAAAAAAAATGTTCATCATGCAATGTACATAATATATATGGAGCTCCAGGACAGTGTTGTACCTCCAATAGAGACAGACCACGCAGCTGCTATGTGGCCCGTGGGGAAAAGGTGCCCGCTTTCAACCAAAGGCTCCTCCCCCTAATTACTGTCCAGCTCCACTATAGTATCCCTGTCATCAGTGGAGAAAGCTAAAGGACCTGTGACCATCTTCAGCATCACAAGTCCTGTACATCTAGTAAAGGAAATGCACAGAGCATTGTGTAGTTCCCAGATTAGATAGGAGCATATGCCAGGAGGAACTGTGATGACATCATCTTCATCATCACAGGTCCTTTAACCCCCAACACAATGTAGAACTGCACAATCAGACTAGAATGGAGTGGTAAGAGGAGGTCCCCGTCCTTTCTTTTTATTTGCACCCCTTTCCCTATTTTTGCTCATATCTCACTCATACTGTATATATAGTACTGCAGACAGTTACAATACAACCACCAGTACCTCGTGTACCTCACACAATAACCATAATATATAACTAACCACATGTATCTGTACACACTGCACTATTGTACCTTGTACTTCTCCCATCAGTACACTGCTCTATATACTAGTATAATAGATGCAGTGGACACAGGTATATAGTATACCCAGCAGTGTACTGATATGTGAGGTATGAGGTATAGTACATGCATTGTGTTAAGATATATAGTATATACAGCAGTGTACTGATGTGAGGTATGAGGTATAATAGATGCAGTGTGTACAGATATATAGTATATGCAGCAGTGTACTGATATGTGAGGTACAAGGTACAATAGATGCAGTCAGTTAAGATCTTTAGTATATACAGCAGTGTTCTGATGTGAGGTGTGAGGTATAATAGATGCAGGGTGTTTAATATATATATATATATAATTATATACAGCAGTGTACTGATGTGTGGTATGATCTATAATAAATGCAGTGTGTATCGATATATAGTATATACAGCAGTGTACTGATGTGAGGTATGAGGTATAGTACATGCATTGTGTTAAGATATATAGTATATACAGCAGTGTACTGATGTGAGGTATGAGGTATAATAGATGCAGTGTGTACAGATATATAGTATATGCAGCAGTGTACTGATATGTGAGGTACAAGGTACAATAGATGCAGTGAGTTAAGATCTTTAGTATATACAGCAGTGTTCTGATGTGAGGTATGAGGTATAATAGATGCAGGGTGTTTAGATATATATTATATACAGCAGTGTACTGATGTGTGGTATGAGGTATAATAAATGCAGTGTGTATCGATATATAGTATATACAGCAGTGTACTGATGTGAGGTATGAGGTATAGTACATGCATTGTGTTAAGATATATATTATAATACAGCAGTGTACCGGTATGTGAGGTACGAGATATAATAGATGTAGTGTGTTTAGATACATATATAGTATATACAGCAGTGTACTGATGTGAGGTATGAGGTATAGTACATGCATTGTGTTAAGATATATATTATAATACAGCAGTGTACCGGTATGTGAGGTACGAGATATAATAGATGTAGTGTGTTTAGATACATATATAGTATATACAGCAGTGTACTGATATGTGAGGTATGATTTGTAATTTATACCTCATACCTGACATATCAGTACACTGCTGTATACACTGCCAGGAATGGGTAGTTGGAGGTGCTACGAAAGGGGCATGGAGGCCCAATTAAAATTTTTGCTATGGGGCCCAGTGATTTCTATGTACGCCTCCACAATACTGATTTTATTTTCTCTGTTTTATCCTTTATTTCTTTAATCATCCAGTGACTTCATATTACGTGTCATTTCCTATTCACTGCTCTGATTTTTGGTGACTATATGAGGTTAATTAAAGAGACGACCTGCCATCTTTTTTTGCTCAGATATTTAGCAGGGGGGCTCTCCTGGGCAGGGGTTGTAGCTCTGCCTTAAAGTGGTTGTTCCAGAATGATAACTTACCACCTATTCACAGTATATCCTCACACTGCCTGATCACTAGAACGAGGGTCCTGCGTCCCCTGGTCAAGCATATGCACTGCTGCACTTATCAAGTTCTATAGGACTGCAAAAATAGGCGAGTGTCATAGGAGTGAAGGCAGTAGCAGTGGGAGTGAATTCAGAGTGAATAGCAGTGAATGGAGAGCAAGGCACGCAAGCTTGGACATGCCTCTGTTCCCCTCTGTGGAACTTCCGAAGGTAGCTGAGCCAGCGCTTCCCTATTTTTAGAAGTCCCATAGCGGGGAATGGAATGTGGCAGCGCATGAGTGGCTTGCTATCTGTTGACTTCGGCCTCGTTCTTAGGAGCAGGTAGAAATAGAGACTTACTGTAATGTATGATACAAGACAGGATTTTTTGGCATCCAAGACAAAGCTAATAAAATCTTTGTTGGTATGTCCCAGGAGTTTTGGAGAATTTTTGGGATTCACTGATTTGTTGCCTGAGTCTCTAATTTCC
The DNA here is from genome assembly GCA_033119425.1 of Bufotes viridis. NCBI lineage: Eukaryota > Metazoa > Chordata > Amphibia > Anura > Bufonidae > Bufotes > Bufotes viridis. The sequence continues at coordinate 110,372,206 of CM065590.1, read as the reverse complement.
ATTGATTTAATTCTACAAGGTTTAAAGGGGTTCTGCACTTTGTTGAAACTGATGATCTATCCTCTGAAAAGATCGTCAGCATCTGATCGGCGGGGGTCCGACACCCGGGACCCCTCCGATCAGCTTTTTGAGAAGGCAGCGGCGCTCCTGGAACACCATGGCCTTCTCACTGTTTACTGCCGGCCCAGTGACGTCACGACTAGTATCAACTGGCCTGGGCGCGGCTAAGCTCTGTTCGATTCAATAAAGCTTAGCCCCGCCCAGGCCAGTTGATACTAGTCGTGACGTCACTGGGCCGGCGGCAAACAGCGAGAAGGCCGTGGCGTTCCAGGAGCGCCGCTGCCTTTTCAAACAGCTGATCTGCGGGGGTCCTGGGTGTCAGACCCCCCGCCGATCAGATGCTGATGATCTATCCAGAGGGTAGATTATCAGTTTCAACAAAGTGCAGAACCCCTTTAAGGGAGTATTCCAATAAGGCCTCATGCACATGACCGTTGTTTGATTCCGTGTCCGTTGTGCCGTTTTTCGTGATTTTCTGCGGACCCATTGGTTTTCAATGGGTCCGTGGAAAACTCGGCAAATGCACCGTTTGTCCTCCGCGTCCGTGGTCCGTGATTCCAGTCCGTCAAAAAATATAATCTGTCCTATTCTTGTCCGCGAAAAACGGTTCGCGGACCCATTCAAGTCAATGGGACCGTGAAAAAATGCGGATGGCCATCCATGTGTCATCCGCGTTCCGCATCTGCATTTTTTTTGCGAATCCCTTGGCAGGCACTTGGCAAAAATTGTCAGCCTGTCTTAGTAAAATCTTTTGGGTCATGTCCGCTAAAAAAAAGGGAAGACACACGGAAATACAACGGAAGCAAAAACGGACACGGATCACGGAACAACAGAACCCCGTTTTGCGGACCGCAAAAAAATACTGTCGTGTGCATGAGGCCTAAATGACTATATCCATAGCAGGAAACGGGATCTTGACGCTTCTATTGTGTTTTTAGGGTATATACACACAGGATATATAGGCTACATGCACACGAATGTATGTGTTTTGCGGTCCGCAAATTGCAGATCCGCAAAAAAAACGGATAACGTCCATATGGCATTTTGTGGATCCATTTTAGTAATCCTTGTCTGCAAAATGGACAAGAATAGGACATGCTCTATTTTTTTTGTGGGGCTACGGAACCTACATACGGTGTGCTGTCAGTATTTTTTGCAGACCCATTGAAATTAATGGATCTGCATGCTATCCGCAAAAAAAAAGGAACGGACACGGAAACAAACAACGTTCGTGTGCATGTAGCCATACACTGTGGATTTCATGCCGTGGATGTGCCTGCAGCAGATTTCCATAATTATACAGCAGTAGCAAAGTGGATTAGATTTTGAGAAATTTCATTTACACACTGTGTGAAAAGCCTGCAACATAAATGGACTTGCAGTATGAATTGTAGATCCACAGCATGTCGGCAGATTTCTCACGCTGATTGCACCCTTTGCAGTGTATAGAGTAAATGTATAGAGTAAAATCCATGCCAAATCCTTAGCAAAAATGTTCTAAATATACCCTTAAACAGGGCCATATCTGACATTACTCACCCCCAGTGAGGTGTATCGCATCTGTCAATTAAACGCAAGTAGCGCTCCAAATGGATAAGAAGGTAGAAGGAGGCATCCCCTTCCCTGTAAATGTACACCGAAAAGAGCGCTCGTGTTCGCTCCAAACCCCTGAAGATTCGACAATAGTGGCGAAACATGTCAGGGAAGCACTAGTTCGTTTTTAAAAAAAGAGCATTGGTGGTTGATCTAGGGAGCCATACTGCAGACGTCTAAGAAAATCCCTAAGAAAATCCATAGAGATAGAAAAGACATGAGATCCCCTACAGGAAAATATTTAAATCGTGGTAAACGTTCTCTGTTAGCGATATTCCCATAATAGGTACAGTTGTTACAAACAAGGGGAATATAGAAAGCACCTCTCTCCCTGAAACCAGGTGGCAACATTCTATGTATAAAGTAAATAAGCAATAAAAATGACAAGTTGATACTTGATATTTAAGAGCAAGGATAGTGTTAAAAATAACGCGTCTTATTAGCTCTTACATAAAAGCAAGTCTAAGCTCCGCCATGTGGGATATACAGGAAAACAGAAAAGAAAACACGAATGCTCTTTGATGGGGTTTTAAAGTCACATAAGGCTTTTTTTTTAAATGTACAGGAAAAAAAGGGGGGTTATGCAGCAGCACTCTGCAAACAAATAATGTACAACAATGCCATAGAAAACATTCTGGGGCTAATGCTACCTTAGTTTTGCAAATGAGATGCTTGGTAAATTATTTTGTACAAAATTATTTGAGCCCATCTGCCAAACGTCACGGTGATCTCGATTAGACGGGTTCCTAACACTAATTCCTACCTGTTATACGACATAACGGCCACATAAAATCCAGGGAGTGCAGGTTCCACGTGCATGCTGGGTCCACTGTAGCCTGCTCTCATTTGTATCTATTAGTAGCCATTTTGGAACCAGGAAGAGCATAGAGTGGGCTCAGCATGCATGCTGGTACCTGCATCCCTGGATTCAATAGAGGCTGTAGGGATGTGCTGACTGACCCCCCTTTTTCTTTTTTTTGTACTGTAAATAATCACACATTTTTCCTTTTTTTGGATATTTTATTTGGACAAAAATAAAAGATAGATTTTAAATGAAAAAATGAGCAGGCAAAAACAGAACTTATAGCTTACGCTATTTGATTGAGAATATTTAGAAATATGTTCTGGGCCAGAAAAAGGTTCATTGCTTATAAATATATCTGACATTAGGCACCTGAAGGCTTGTGTGTAGGGTGCCAGGAAGTTGGAGGGCGGTGGGCTGATGTTCCATGGGCTGCCCAAACTTCCCTGAATGACTGCTGGCTGGGTATATAACAATTTGGCACTCCTAACGTTACCTGGATGGGGGCCACAAGTCCGACTGTATTCCCATTCTCAGGACGGCAATACAGTTAAATACTGCGGCAGGGCTCGGGGACTGATGTTTTACTGCACTATTGTTCACCCTCATCTATGAGGTAGTAAATCCTAAAGCAGGCGGGCACAATGACGTCATGGTCAGATTGTTAGTCTGCAGCATGTCAGCTTATGCTGCCAGTTTTACCTGCAGCGTTCAACCTTTGTAATGCCGAAGTTCTGCAGAAACCAGCCCATTTTAGACAGTTTTGTGTCAGTTTTGGCCAGTCAGCAGAGTCGCCATGTGTGCCTGTACCCTTAAAGGAGTTTTCTGGTACTGATATTGATGACCTATTGTACACTAAGGGGGTCATTTATAATGCGAAGTATGCCACTTTTTGGTGTACTTTTGTTGCATATTCGGCCACAAAGGGGATCTGCGGCCGAATTTGCGACTTTTCCCAGCTGATGTCACTTTTCTGAGGTGGTGGGAAAAGGGGCATGGGTAAGGGGCCGGCATTTATCATTTACTATGGCAGTTTTGGGCCTAGAAAATGGCTTAAATCTACGCCAGCAAGGGATCTGGCATAGGTTTAAACTTGTTGTAAGCCACCAGAACATGCACCTAAGGTATGTGGAGGCCTGCGTCTCTACATAACTTAGGCGCATCCCCTGCCAGCACAGGGGTATTCAGACTGGCGTATTAATCGCCAATCTTAATAAATGACCCCATAAGTTTTTAGATACACTATTAATATTTTCATAATCTGAAGGTACCTTCTACTCAAGTTTATAGCTGCTCTCAATTTACAAGTATCAAAACGATGTGTGAAAAAGCTAATTGTCCCAACTGCAGTTGACATAATTTTACTTCATTTCTGATGCTAACAGCTACTATCCTCCTGCTCATTTCTAAGTTATTGCTTTCCTACACATGCACAGTATAACTCCTATCCTCCTACACAGCAATAAACTTGTCGATATAGCAAGCAACAATATCAGTGCAGCCTTTCCGTTTCATACTCCCACTCCTCAATTTTCTTTCATTTAACAGCAAACACACTTATTCTTCAGCACAGAGGCTTCCCACTACCCATGGAGTATATAGGCACATACTCGAACATACTTATTTTCATTTTGATGTGCAGCAAACATCTTAATCTATGATGTGCTCGGTGGAAGAATAGAGCAGAGCCTTTGTGCATATCTTCATCAGCCACCTTCTTGGAGCAGGATGACTGCATCCATTTCAACAGATATTATTCATTATCTGCCTAAAATCCATTTTCCCTGCTAAACAAGCTTCGGCTTAGTAGCCAATGAGAGCTCAACATTGCTGAGGATGTAATAAGACGTCCAGTCATCCAAAGAAAATGTATTTTCTGTAGATACAGTTTGTGTACAGGGATGTCCCACCAAAAAAGGGAATCACTTCTCTGCATGTAAATATGATTAGCATGTTTTTCAGATACAAATGTAGAAACGCAGGAAAATGTGAGGGAAATGATGGCTTGACATCTAGTTTCACCTCTGCGGCAGCGATTCCAGCAGACTGTTCCAGCAGAAAATTCTCCGGATCTGGCACTGCTGGACTATAATGGGGTCCAGTGGAGATCCGGCCACAATCTTGCTGAATGGACAGAAATCACTGCAGGTTGTGATCAGCCGATACCCGGCATTCTCTGATGGAGCTGGTGGTCGGATCACAATGCCACAGATGTGAAAGTATCTTGTTTGACTGATTCATTTCTTTATAAAGGCCTGTTTATAAGGGAAGATAATCTGCTCCATCAGTGATAGAGGTGGTCAATGTGTACTCATCTGGTTATCATAGGATTTTCGCACAGGCCACTGTTCATATAATCATTAGTTTGCCACAGTTTGCATGATTGTTGGCAGCACGTTCCCTGTTTACACAAGATGTGCTGCAATCAAACAAGGATTTTCATGAAAATGTGATCGCCGGCAAATGAGCAGTTCTTTTGTCGTTTGTCTGCTGAACATTTTTACACAAGGCAGTGATCCGAACATTGGCCCCACATAAAGAGACCTAAAGACTCGTCCACATGGAGGTTTTTGCTGGCAAAATTTGGCACTCTGTAAAAAACCAACTCCTATTGTTTTCAGCGTGAGACTACATTTTCATCACATTTTATGGTTGACATGGCAGTTATGTTCCGCCCGGGCACCTGGCAGCTTCACTTGTAATTGTCCAAATAAATCTGCCACTAATTACCCGACAAGTTAGCAAAACACTCGTTTGTTGGGTGATCGCATCTTTCATGTGGCAACTAAAATTATAATTTGTCGCCTTGGGTAAACAGAGGATTTGCTGCCAACAATATGCAAAATGAACAGGGGATGAATGATCATAATAGTGATCGTTCTTCCCCATTTCATACCCATATTTTCACCCAGGCAGCCCCCCTGACAAGCATTTTCAGGAGATCCAGTGACGTACCGGGCTCTCCTTAGGGCTGCCAGGCGGAGGCTTCCGCCCAGCAGTGAGCCCGGTGATGTCACCAGCACTGATGGGCGGGCTTTAGCGCTGCCCTAGCCTGTAAAATGGCTAGGGCAGCGCTAAAGCCAACCCGTCAGAGCCGGCGACGTCACCGAACACACTGTTGGGCGGAAGCTTCCGCCCAGCAGTGTATTATTGTAAAAAAAAAAGGCCTTGCCCTGCGCGATCCAGAGCAGAGCAAGGGACATGCTCCAATGCTAACATCAGGGGGGCTGCCTGGGTGAAATTATGGGTATGTCCGAGTTCAGATCTGAACCCGGACAACCCCTTTAACATTAGGCCATGTCTAAGGCACTTACAATGAGTGCCAATCAACTTGTATATCAGCAATTGGCGTTTGCGATTGACCCAAAATTGGGCAGCATAAGAGGACCCTGAAACAATGCTCTTTGTATAATGTCAGGACTGGAAGATATTTCATCCTTTTTATTTCTCTGCTAAAGAGAGGAGGAACATTTGGAAAACTTGCTATATTTGCCAGTTGTCAGCTTAGTCATTTAAGATGCCAAGAAGTTTGTTCCAGTGAATACAGCACAAACGTGCACTGTATATGCACTGATCTGCCATAACATTAAAGAATTGTCCACTGAGAATTATATTGAAAAAATGGACCAGAAAATGCTAAATATTAAAAAGGCAGTTGGGGATTAAAACAGCAGTGGGACAGCAGTGGTAGGTGATCAGTAAAGGTGAGTAAAGCTTCTTTTTTTTCTACCTGAAACACCTCTTTAAAATTGTGTATAAAAATAGTAGCAGGCGCTCTCACATCTGGAATCACGTATTTATTGTAAAAGGGAAATTACCAAAATATATACAATAAAAATAAAAATAAAAGTATAAGCTCACAAACTTGCTATTTACTATATAAAAATGTCACTGTAATTCATCGATGCTATTGTGACTATATGCTAAATAAGAACATTAATCAATGTATCACTTTAATTCCTTAAAATCATGCACTGTGTTTTTGTGCACAAATTGCAAACAAGAGCCGTTGCAGTCCAAATCTATGTCGATCCTTTCGAATATATATACTCCCAGTATCTAGGTATAGATCGTCCTAGAATGGATTCTTATATATTTTGATCACTAATCAGAAAGTTTTTTAGGCAAAAACTCACGTGCGAGGTGATGTATCTGAGGTGCGGCAAGTTGAAGCAAGTTGAGAGACTAGCTGACAATTATTGAACTTACGCTATTCAGAGACATTGCTACGCTATCCAGAGAATCTTGCTATTCCGGATCATTACCATTCCGGTCACGTGAGAAACAGGCGCGATGCGCGCTCCCAGACACCACGTGGGATGCCGAATGCTCGCCCGGCAGGATCGCACGCATGGTACAGTAGCTATTGGAGAATCTCACAGGGGGATAACATGTGTCAGAAGGTAAGCACTCATTGTACCGAAGACCACGCAGGATGCCGCAACTAGGTGCCGCACCTCAAAAATATCACCACGCGCGTGAGTTTCTGCCTAAAAAACTTTTTGATTAGTGATGAAAATATATAAGAATCCATTCTGGGACGATCTATACCTGGACACTGGGAGTATATATATTCGAAAGGATCCACATAGATTTGGACTGCAACGGCTCTTGTTTGCAAGTTGTGCACAAAAACACAGTGCATGATTTTAAGGAATTAGATACATTGATTAATGTTATTATTTAGCATATAGTCACAATAGCATCAATGAATTACAGTGACATTTTTATATAGTAAATAGCTAGTTTGTTAGCTTCTACTTTTATTTTTATTGCATATATTTTGGTAATTTCCCTTTGACAATAAATACACGATTCCAGATGTGAGAGTGCCTTCTACTATTTTTATACACAATTTTGTCCATTTTGATTGGGTGAGTCACTGCAGTAGCACCTCAGCCATTTATATCTCCTCAGTGGAGCTGCCTGACAATATATTACCTCTTTAAAATCATTACCAAAAGTGGTCCAAGGAAGGACAACCAGTGATTCAGCCATAGGGTAACATGCCTCCCAAGTGTCCCTCTTTTGGAGGGACAGTCCCTCTTTTGGACCCATGTCCCTTGGTCCCTCTTTTTGACCTGGGGAATTAATGTATAAATGTCCATTTATAAATTTACTAAATTGCTTCTTACTAAAGTATCTTTTTGGTTTCTACCTGTATATTAGACTATAACTTAATTATTTTGTGCAATTTCTACCTTAAAATATCTATAATCTGATGATTTATGTGCTAATATTTAAATGAATATCGAAGCGCAAGAACAAAATTGCCCCAGTTGCTCCACAGCTGTAAAAAAAATAAAGGAACTTATACGCGATGTATGCCAGCATATATTGTCCCTCCTTGAGATTTTAAAAGTTGGGAGGTATAGGGTAATGATCACCCATGGCTCATTGATGCGCATGTAGAGAGAAGTAAAAGTTGCTGAAAACTTTATTGGATAAAAAGCAATCAGAACACATAGCGCATCAGAGTTTTAACAGTCAGAGTGCCGCCCTGTCCCCTGCCAACAGTGCCTACCGTGGGCTTGTGAACATTAGAACTGCACCGTGGACCAATTGAAGGTGGTTTGGTCTAATCATGCTGGTTGTGTGTGCATTGCTTAGTGAAGAGGTGACACAAGGATGCACTGTGGGATGAAGGCCAGTCAGTGGAGGCATGTGGCACTCTGCCACGCTGCAAAAATTGTTTAGGAATGGTGTGAGAAATATGCCAAAGAGTTCAAGGTGTTGATGTTCTATATCTACTAATACCAGGAAAATTCTGCAAGCAAGGCTTATAAACCACTGTTCTCAGTAGTGCATTTCCCAAATACACAAACTTGCATTTAATCTAATGGTGCTATGGATGCTGTGAAGAACAATGAAGCAAGCAGGAACAATGGAAGAATGCAAACCATCCAGGAAGGTAGAGGTCAGCACTTTATCTTCTATCATATACCAATCAGTCAAACAATAAGTCCCAGTGTGGGTATTATTTTTCCATTCAGGAGTGTTTATTCAATAAAGAGACCATTTTTATTCTGAGCTCCTCCTTTATATGTAAAATGGAGGAATGCGCTAAATGGTATCTCCACCCTAGAAAAGCAGTTTTACAGTCAAAAGCCAAAAATGGAGACACATAGGTCTTCCTAGTAGGTATCAAATCAGTTGCAAAGATGCTTCAAATTTTATTGTAGGTGATCTACGCCTTATTCACACAGATGCGTCATGGATGCAGCTTCTCATCCATGATGGCTTCTGTGTTCATTGAGGTTTTTTTCTCACTGGCATACATTGAATGGAAAAGTCTGTTATGCAAACACGGACCAGAATAGGACATGCACTGAATTTCTCATAACGGGCACAAGGATTCATAAAAAAATGGAAGGGTGAATATCTCCAGCGAATCCTGGTGGAGTGGCAGGCCGAACATGCGTCCATTCATTCTCTATATGACTACCAGAGATAACTGAATAGAGAGGCAGCGCGCATGCTCGGTCCGCCACTTCATCACAATGGGTAGATGGGATTCCCATTGTCAGGATCTGCGGGAGCCCCAGCAGTTGAACCAGCACCATTCACCTCGTTATCCTGTCCTATGGATAGGAAATCATTTTCATACTTGGCACAAACCTTTTAAAGCAATAAAAATGGCTTTAAATGCGTTGGCCACTAACTAGTTACTATTGACCAATGTGTTTGTAAGATGATTATATAGCACTTACTAATATAGTCTTTGTTGAAATTCTGCACCATTTTCTATATTTCATAAGGTATGCTCCGTTGTTTGCCAAGTCTTTTGTGCTGTCCACACAGAGGTCATGTCTATACAATGGCGGCTGATGGAGGGTCATGTGACCTTGCAAATTACCTCCATGTGATGTCTCTTCTGTTCAGATACACTGCACCTGCCATCTGCAATTGCACAGTTGAGAGTTTAGTGTAAGTGCAGTGTATTTGAATGCAGGGGACATCACATGGAGGCAATTTGCCTGGTCACATGACCTTCTATCAGCGGCCATTTTATGGACACAACCTCTGTGTGGTAAGCACAGAAGACTTGCCTAACAAGGGGACATGACTTATGAAATATAGCAAATAGCACAAAATATTAACAAAGGCTATATTAGTAAGTATCATTTAGTCGTCTTACATATACATTGGGCACAAATGGCCAGAAAGTGGCCAACCCATTTAAGCTTATTAACGTTTCCCAAGGGTCCATGTATTAATAATATATTTTTATTTTCATGCAAGAAATACAATTTCATGTTATCATTTATATAATTTCGGGTGCATTCACATCACCGTTTTGCTTTCCGTTCTTCTAATCCATCAGAAGAAGAGAGAGAGGGAAAAAAAAGCAGTATCCTGTAGAAAAACGGATCCTGTTGCATCAGTTGTCATCAGTTTGAGCCATATATTCGTCTGAGATACGTTTTTTAGATGGTGAAAAAAAGTCCTGCATGCAGTACTTTTCTTTCCGTCTAAAAAACGCATCTCAGATGGAAATGAATCAAACGGATGACAACTGATGCAACGGGATCCATTTTTTTTACTGGATCCTGTAAAAAAACAGATCCTTTGCAATCCTATGCATAACTGATGCATAGTCGCAGAATAACACCACTAAGATATAACTTTTAATAATATTTCTAAAATCAGCTTAGTCACCTAATAACTCAATATTATGTAGGAGAGATGGGAAAAAAAATATCTCTAATCCTCACCCTATTCCTATTGAGTCCCTACCTAGGAACGGAATAGCCGCCCCAATAGGGGCGATCCAGTGTCAGGAACCTCCTAGTCACCCTAGTTAGTCCCTATCACAGGACAGAAGCCCATCACCATAGTGCAAATATACTTAAGGATGTCCAATAATCAAGTCAGAGTCATAAGTATTATAACTCACACCTTACTAGATACACACAAAAAACAAAAATAAACTAAATTACTATAATTGATGTTATGTACACTTAGGTCCCACTACGTCCCTACGCATTTCACTGTGCCTCACATGCACCAGCTCATCAGGGGACAACCAATAGTTGGAGATGTATCCACATAAATAAATAAATAGCCTAGCATGCCCTCATGAATCCCTATAAGTATAATAAGAGGCCCCCATACTATCAAGTAGTCAGTAAATAAATTATGAATATACAGATAGGCAGATAACCAAAATTATATATCTTGGGCCTGATCAATGGGGCCAAATAATTGCGCTTATGTAGTATAACCGTATGTGGGTTCCAATAATGAAATCCCAACATGAAGATGGCGATGCCTCTGTATTCCTTGGGGCCCCTATAGTGTAAAATAGGGCTCTGGCGTCACAGGTGATACACACGCCGGTCCTCGGTTTGGATGAAGGCATGCTAGGCTACCGAGACATATGTTTAATTGTTACATCCCACCTTATTGGTTTTTTCAACATACATTTATTTATCTATGTGGATTGAATACATCTCCAACTATTTATTGGTCCTTGATGAGCTGGTGCCTGTGAGGCACAGCGAAATGTTTAGAAACGTAGTGGGACCTAAGTGTACATAACATCAATCATAGTAATTTAGTTTATTTTAGTTTTTTTGGGTGTATCTAGTAAGGTGTGAGTTATACTTATGACTCTGATTTGACCGTTGAACATCCTTAAGTAAATTTGCACTATGGTGATGGGCTTCTGTCCTTTGTTAGGGACTAATTAGGGTGACTAGCAGGTTCCTGGCACGCGATCGTCCCTATCGGTGCGGCTATTCCGTGCTTAGGTAAGGACTCAATAGGAATAGGGAATTAGGGATAGTTTTTTTTACCATCTCGCCTAATTATTATTGAGTTATAGGAGGTGATACTAAAGGCACTTTCACACTTGCGGTGGTGCGGATCCGTCTGTTTATTTGCACAGACGGATCCGCACCTATAATGCAAACGTTTGTATCCGTTCAGAACGGATCCGTTTGCATTAATTTGAAAGAAAAATGACAAAGTCCAAAACGGATCCTTTTTAAATGACATTGAAAGTCAATGGGGAACGGATCCGTTTTCAAATGCACCATATTGTGTCATTGAAAATGGATCCTTCCCCATTGACTTACATTGTAATTCAAAATGGATTCGTTAGGCTCCGCCTCTTTAGACGGACACCAACATGCTGCAAGCTGCGTTTTGGTGTCCGCCTCCAAAACAGAATAGAAGCGGAACGGAGCCTAAGGCCTCTTTCATACTTGCGTTCTGAGGATCCGGCAGGCACTTCGGTCCTGATCAGTCTGCGAAATGCTTTTAGGTTACCATGGCAGCCAGGATGCTACTGAAGTCCTGGCTGCCATGGTACTCCGCAGCAATGAACTTACCTGCACTGAGGCGGCCGGGCCCTCCTTCATGATGTCACAGGTCCCTGCGGCGCATAGATCAATGCGCCGCCCAGGCCTGTGACGTCATGAAAGAGCACCCGGATGCCGCAGCGCAGGTAAGTACACTGCTGCGAAGTACTTACCATGGCAGCCAGGACTTCAGTAGCGTCCTGGCTGCCATGGTAACCGATCGGAGCCCCGGCTTACACTGGGGCCCCGATCGGAACTGCTGCTGCGCATGCGCAGAGCTAAACGTCGGATCCGGCGATGCGTCGAAACGACGTTTCGCTTAATTCCGGATCCGGATTAATGCACTTAAATGGGCATTAATTCCGGATCCGGCGTTACGGTATGTCTTCCGGATTTTTGGACGGAGACAAATCCGCACCATGCTGCGGTTTTGTCAACGTCCAAAAAACATTCACATACTGAACGGAATACATCCTGATGCATCCTGAACGGACTTCTCTCCATTCAGAATGCATTAGGATTATGCTGATCAGTATCTTTCCGTCCTAGAGCCCCGAGGACGGAACTCTAGGACGGAAAGCAAAAACGCAGATGTGAAAGGGGCCTAACTGATGCATTCTGAACGGATCCTTATCCATTTAGAATGCATTGGGGCTTAACTGATCTGTTTTGGACCGTTTGTGAGAGCCCTGAAACGGATCTCACAAACGGAATCCAAAACGCTAGTGTGAAAGTACCCTAAGCTGATTTTAGAAATATTATTAAAAGTGCTATTTTAGTGGTGTTATTCTGTTTATTTTCTTTACTTCACTATATGTATCTGACCATCTGACTGGGGACTTGTCAGAACTGTAATAGATTGCATAACTGATGCAACAGGATCCGTTTTTTTACAGCATCCTGTTTTTTTTTCTTCTCTCTCTCTTCTTCTAGCGGATCAGAAGAACAGAAATCTAAACGGTGATATTAATGCCCCCTTAAAGTGTCATTGTATTTCATATAGCAGTCATAAACACCCATGGATAGTTTCATGGCTTTCAAATCAATAAAGTCACGTTTTTGAAATACTGAGAGGAAATACAGAGCAACAAAAATAAAGACAGCAGAAAACACTGTGTATGAAATCATATAAATCAGAGATATCCTCTGCGGGTTATTGATTATTCTGTCTTCTCTATGAGGCATAATGCTGTAGGAAAGATCAGAGCAGAGTTTTAAAAAAACATCAGGTTTATCTCTGCAAGGGTGTCCCTCGGCAATGTCTTAGAAATAGTCGTAGACCCAGAATGTTCCTATGTGCTACTGCTTCCAGCACACAGTCTAGAGTTGTCAAATACACAGAGATACTTATTAGATATTTATATCCAGTATATACAGCAGACAAATTTGGCCAACATCTTGTTAAAGATCTTGGGTCTCAAGTTTTGCTGCACTTTATTAAACACATACTTAATACCCCTTTAGCTGGCGCTGGATGCTCCAAATTTATGTAGAGGCGCCGTCCTCTACATAACTTCGCTATGTCCACTGCCTGTCTAAATCTACGCCACCTTCCTTGCTGGCGTAGGTTTAGACCATTTTCTATGCCTACAACAGGCTTAAAAAATGATAAATGAGGCCCGTTCCCTTCCCCGCCCACACCATGTCCCCTTTTTTAGACCTGGTGTGAACATGGAAAAGTTGCAAATACAACCATTGGGCCGCAATCTGCGACAGATATACACCTAAAAGTGGCGTATATGTTTGTAAATGACACCCATATAACTATAATACTGAATAACACTTAATGGGGGAAAGTCTTGTTTGTGTTGTATATAACATATTGGGGGGTCATATACTATTTTCATTACGTTACATTACAGTTTTCTGGCACACAAATTCTCAAAAATAGTGCCATTTTTATGTTTCTTGCTGCCCTCAATGCTTTGAAACAGTAGGTGGGGCTTAGCAAAAGGGGAGGAGTCAATATAGCCCAACACATTTACAATATAGAAAATTGCAGGAATATATACATGTTTTTAAAATATAGATAGTGAGATGGAAGAATTATATAAAAAAAAAACAAGAACATGATTTTAACATTAGTTCATTTTCTGATGACACATTCCCTTTAACTGGGTTCTGACAACTTGTTGGAAGAGTCCCTCGACAATAAGCTGATAACAAAGTGCGCCCCTATCTGTGTAAAGTAGGACAGGTCCTCCAGAGTGGGAGATGATGTAATCTCTTTAAAGGAGTTTTCTGGATGTTTAATATTGATGGCCTATTCTCTGGAGAGCTGCGGCATCCTCAAAACTTATCACGCACAGCACCATACATTGCATAGTGGCTGTGTTTGGTATTGCAGCCCAATCCCATTCACTTGAATGGGACTGAGCTGCACATAGGCTATTTTGCTGATGAACATGACATCACTGGCCTAGAAAGGTGTGCCAAAGCCTCATCAAACAGCTTATTATTGGGGTGTCTGGAGTCGAAAACCTACAGATCAGGTATTGATGATCTATCCTGAGCATAGGCCATCAGTACTAAACTCCTGGAAAACCCCTTTTAAAGTAGGTAGTTTAATCCCTTTCCGCTGCATGCATTTTTGGGTGTTAGAGACCAAGCAATTTTTGTTTTTATTTTTTGATTGTCACCTTCCAAGAGCTATAACTTTTTTAATTTTTCTGTTAACGTAGTCGTATAAGGGCTTTTTCTTTGCAGGACAAGTTGTAGTTTTTAATGGCACCATTTTGGGGTACTGATTAACTTTTATTAACTCTTTCTGGGGGAGAATAATAAAAAAAACAGCAATAATGTTGCCCCCATTATTTGAGATGAGAATACCCCTTTAAGTGAGACAGGAAAAATTGTCCTGGATCTCCTGCATTATAGAATCTTTATAAACCAGAAGTGGGACCTGCACCTATCTCATAAACGGTGTGCCCTCCGTGACTTTCAAGGCTCCGTTTACGAGTCTCTCAAATTCATATAGCCAGGGCACAAAGGTACTAAAGGCAGTAAGAAAGCAGTCCACCTAGTGACATAGATTCTCAATAAGAGACCCAATCCCCACCACGACTGGTCTCAGAATGAACCATTGGTGTTATAGGAAATTATACATCCATATACTCATGTTCCTTCTAATGCAAAATACCCAGACTATATGTAACTAGTTAGTAAACCAAGTTAAGAAACATAAAGTGGTGACTGCATGTGCGTGCATATCTTCGTCTTTGTCTTTGCAGTTCTTCTACTTGCTCTTGTTTTCTCAAGCTTCAGCAGTTCGGTAGTCACTTAAGTCAGTGATTGCTTCTAATGTTATCTCTCCTAGCTCCATTTAAATGTAAGTAGGCTGAAGAACCAGAGGATATTGGGCAGATGGAAATTTCCATTTTATGTGAATTGCCTCCTCCACAAAGAAATTTACATTTTCAAGCTCACGAATAATTTCTAATAGAATACACATTATCAAAATACCTAATTAGTTGTTTCTCATTAACTTTCTTTAACCCCTTGTGGGTGCAGGAGTTCGCTCTGTGCCCTTGTAACTTTAATCCCAGCAGTTTGAACCTTCAGGTGTCATCAGGGTTACCAACCACCCAGAAATTCCTGGGCATTCTGTAAAAATATGGAACCTTTTTTCAGCGTCCGTGAAAAAAAATTAGATATGTCCGTGATTATTTTGAGGCTGGTAGTACTTGAGCAGATCATAGTGATTGTCATTATTAATTTTATGGCTGACACTTAAGACTGCTAATGCATTCATATCAGTATATTGAGCTGTAGACCTGTATTACTTAATATCTTTATCATTTAATGTGATTTTCCAGTTTGTCCATTAAAAAATGTTGACTGTCTGCAATTTTTAAATAAGTTGTCCAAAGAATAAGAAAGATTCAGGTTGGCAACTAGAGATGAGCGAATCGAAGTTGACGAAGTGGAATTCGATCCGAATTTCCTCATGTTTCGTGGTAACAAATCGCATTTTTTCCTAAAAATGCTGCTGCTCGTGTTAGGAAATGGAGCAAGGAACTCTGGGAACGATGGATCACCCGTAATGCCATGCATGCAGCTAATCAGCATCCAGCCAGCCATGTGATGTCACAGCCCTATAAATAGCCTCAGCCATCTTGGATTCAGCCATTTTCCAGTGTACTTAGTGCAAGGAGAGACATCAGCAGGCGCTAGGGACAGTGGTAGAAAAGACTTTAAAACTTTTATTTTGCTGTATAGAAGTTCAGGCAATGGATAGGGAGGAGTATTGAAGCAGAACAGGGTTTAGTATGGGAGTATATAGCCTGGGTAACAGGAACAATCCTATTACACCTTGCTGCACTGACTGGGGACCCAAATTGCCATTATACAACTCTGTAATTCCAGCAAACCGTTCTTGTTATTAGGGTGCAAGTGCTGTTTGATACAGCCATTAACAAGGTTTATTACAAGGAAATATTTCAATGTCTTTTTTGCCCTTGTGCGGTGCAGTTATATGTTCTAAAGCATTTTTTGGCTTGTATTAGTGGGAAAAAAAATATATTATTTGCCATTCAGCAGTACAGTTATATGTTCTAAAGCTTTTTGTGGCATGTATAAGTGGAAAAAAGTAAGGGCCTATTTTCCATTCAGCGGTGCAGTTATATGTTCTAAAGCCCTTTTTGGAGTGTATTAGTGGCAAAAAAATATATATTGTTTGCCGTTCAGCGGTGCAGTTATATGTCCTAAAGCCCTTTTTGGCTTGTAATAGTGGCACAAAAAAAGTATTTGCCATTGTGTGGTGAAGTGAGAAAATTACAGCCCTTTTTGGTGTGTATTAGTGGCAAAAAAATATATATTTGCCGTTCAGTGGTGCAGTTATATATTCTAAAGCCTTTTGTGGCGTGTATGAGTGGAAAAAAATAAGGGCCTATTTGCTGTTCAGCGGTGCAGTTATATGTTCTAAAGCCATTTTTGGCGTGTATTAGTGGGAAAAAAGGCTTATTAGCTGTTGTGTGGTGAAGTGTGAAAATTACTGACTTTTTTGGGGTGTTTTAATTTTCTTTTTATTTATTTGATCTAACAGTATGTCAGACATAGAATTCTCAGGCCCTGCACAGGGGAGTGGCAGAGGCCTTAAATGTTTTTGGTGCAGGAATCGGTCATGCACTTCGTCCCAAGTGACATCAGACACCCCCAGCCAAGAGTCGGTGGGTTCGTCAGACACAACCCTTAGTTGGCATGGCCTGGGAGAAGGCCCTGTGCCCTCAACTGTCCTCAACCTGCCTCTGTCCTTTTCAGTTCCCCCAGCAAAAGAAGTATTATATGCTGTGGGCACAGCTCCACTATACAGTGAGGAAGAACTACTAGAGGACAGTCAGCAGCTACTGACCAGCCAAGATGTGGAGGAGACATCCGCCGCTTCCTCCGGTAGGCGGAAAAGTAGTGATGGGGAGAGTGGCGTGGCGTGTTGCGAGGACTCAGTGACGTGCAGACAGTAGTCGATGATGATGATGTAGCTGATCGCACTTGGATTTAGGGGCTTCATCATCATCGGGAGAAGAGGGTGTCAGCTTGCTCGTGAGGCAGCGGCGGAGCCAGCAAGTCGCTACCATTGCCAGGAGTCAGCAGGTCGGCAGCAGTGGGAGTTCGGGAGCCAAACGTGCCTGGGGAAGACCGTACCCTTCGCAGGAGCCTAACTGCCTGGAAAGTAGTGGTGCAGGGGTTCACAAAAGCATCGGCGGTAGCAGTCAGTCAGTGCGTAGTGTTGGGGGTAAAATCACCTACTCGGCAGTGTTTATTGTTAAACCGTGGTAGGAGGTTAACATGGCCATTTGTAGAATCTGTGGGCAGAAGGTGAAGTGTGGCCAGGGTGTCAATGTTGGCACCACGGCCCTGCTTCAACATCTGCAGCGTCACCATAAAGTGGCCTGGAAGAACCATGGCTACGATTTGGTGGTCAAGCCTGCCGCAGCAACCGCTGCATCACCCAGTGGCACGCACCGGATTTCAGGCAGTCAAGGCTCCACCACCTCAGCCGAAGGGAGCTGTCTGTCATTCCCATCATCTACTGGTCCTGATCCTCCTGCTCCTCCTCCTACTCCTCGTCAGTCATTCTGTCAGCAATCGATCACCAAAGTGATTGCCAAGAGACAACAGTATTGGGGCACTCATCCAACGGCGCAGAAGCTGAATGTGCTCCTGGCCAAGTTGCTGGTGCTGCAGTCCCTCCCTTTCCAAGTGGTGGACTCTGCACCTTTCAGAGAACTGATGGCTTGTGCCGAGCCGAGGTGGAGAGTCCCAAGCCGTCATTTCTCTACCAAAAAGGCAGTACCAGCCCTGCACCTGTATGTAGAACAGAAGGTGGGCCATTCCTTGAGCCTGTCGGTGTCTGCTAAAGTGCATGCCGATGTGTGGAGCTGTAACTACAGTCAGGGACAATACATGTCCTTTATGGCCCACTGGGTGAATGTCGTTCCTGCACAGCCACACCAGCAACTTGGCCAGGCGACGGCACTTCCGCCTCCATGTTCTCACCCCTTTGGTCCTTCGACAATGTCCGCCTCTGCCTCCTCATCCTCCACCGTGTCCTCAGCCTCCACTGCAGGGACAATTCATAGTGCCCCTCCAGCATAGCACATGTGCAGAGCACAGCGGTGTCACGCTGTTCTGCACCTCATTTGCCAGGGCAAATGGAGTCACACAGCGGAGGAACTGCTCCGTGTCCTTCATCAAGAAATCTAATCCTGGCTATCTCTGCAAAAACTGAAAATCGGAACCATGGTGACCGACAACGGGAAGAACATGGTGTCGGCACTGCATCAAGGGCGGCTGAGCCATGCGCTCTGCATGGCACACGTGTTCAATTTGGTTGTCAAGTGGTTCCTGAAGTCTTCCACCCATCTGCAAGACATCCTAAAAATAGCCAGGAAACTTTGCATGCACTTTAGCCACTCGTACACCACAAAGCACACCCTCCTTGAGCTGCAGCGGCTTAACAGGTTCCCCCAACATAGGCTGAAATGCGACATTTCCACCCGTTGGAATACCCTCCATATGTTGGACCGACTATACGAACAGAGAAAGGCCATAAACGATTTCTTAATGATCCAAGCTGACAGGAGTACTCCCCTGTTTAACTTCGATGTCAGCCAGTGGAAGCTCATGCATGACAACTGCAGTTTGCTCAGGCCCTTTGAGGAGGCCAAGTTATTTGTCAGTCGCCAGGACTACGGGATGAACAACGTCATTCCACTGCTTCATGTCGTGGACCAGATGCTGGTAAATCTGGTCAGGGGACTGAAGACGTGGTGCCTAAATCTCATGGCCACATGAGCCCTGTGGGGGCTGAACTGGAGGAGGAGGACATTGGAGCACAAGCAATGTGTAGCGAAATGGGTGGTTTTTCTACACAGGTGACAGGAAAGGAGGAACAGGAGCAGCCAGAGGAGCTACAGGGCGATGAGGAAGACGAGGCAGAGGACCCAGACACATCGTGGCAGTATGTAGTGGAGAAGGAGGCAGGGAGTCCCTCCGAGTCACTTGCACAAATGGCCCAATGCTACCAGTCCAAAATGGGGGCCTTTTTTACACCTGCTGAGAGGGAGGACAAACTGAACTACTATAGAGACATCCTATGTAGTCAGTTGGCCGCTGCCTATCTGCGCCATGGTCCATCCTCTCGCAGGTATGACCGGAGGGGCCCCCTGCACTCAGGTTCCTCTGCCCTGGGTGCTGTGGCACTGTGGGGTGGGGGTGGGTACGAGCAGTTCCAGCAACATCAGCAGCAACGTGAGTGTAAAGTTGCTGCTGAGCAGCCTTCTTCACCCTCCTAGTGAAGAAACTACTCACCAGCGGCAGCTAGACTTGGAGCAGGACCTGAACCAGCAGGTGGTGGCATACTTGGACAGCACTCTGCCACCCCACATTGAATATCCGCTTGACTACTGGGCAGCCAAACTGGATTTGTGGCCACAACTGGCAGAGTTTGCCCTGGAAAAGCTGTCCTGCCTGTCCAGTAGTGTGGCATCAGAGCAGGTATTTAATGCAGCGGGGCCATAGTTACCCCAAGAAGAACTCGCCTGTCCACCCAAAATGTGGAGAGACTGACTTTTGTCAAGATGAATCAGGTATGAATCAGCCAGGATTTCCACCCACCAATGCCTGATGCATCTGACTAGATCATCCATGGTGCCACACCAACACTTTGACAAAAGAGACCAGTTTCTTTTGGCTACCTGCCTCAGCTACTATTCTGATGTTGCCACCCGCCTGATGCCACACATCTGATGCCAAGTGCGCCTTCTTTTACCCACCATCTTCAGCTGGTACTGGTATTGCCACCCACCTCCCCACTCTGTCATCGGGTCACTCTGTAGTCTCCTGATGCTGCTGCCACCTCCATACTATGTCACCTTGCCACTCTGTGGTCTCCTGATGCTGCTGCCACCTCCACACTCTGTCACCCTGTCACTCTGTGGTCTCCATATGCTGCTGCCACCTCCACACTATGTCACCTTGCCACTCTGTGATCTCCTGATGCTGCTGCCACCTCCACACTATGTCACCTTGCCACTCTGTGGTCTTCTGATGCTGCTGCCACCTCCACACTCTGTCACCTTGCCACTCTGTGATCCCCTGATGCTGCTGCCACCTCCACACTATGTCACCTTGCCACTCTGTGGTCTCCTGATGCTGCTGCCATCTCCACACTATGTCACCTTGCCACTCTGTGGTCTGCTAATACTACCGCCACCTCCACACTATGTCACCTTGCCACTCTGTGGTCTCCTGATGCTGTTGCCATCTCCACACTATGTCACCTTGCCACTCTGTGATCTCCTGATGCTGCTGCTACCTCAACACTATGTCACCTTGCCACTCTGTGGCCTCCTGATGCTACTGCCACCTCCACACTGTCATTGTGCCACCCTGTGGCCTCCTCCTGATGCTGCTGCTGCCACCTTCTCGCTGTTATTGTCCCACCCTGTGGCCTCCTCCTGATGCTGCCGCCACCTCCACACTCTGTCAATGTGCCACTCTGTGGCCTCCTGATGCTGATGACACCTCCACACTGTCATTGTCCCACCCTGCGGCCTCCTCCTGATGCTGCTGCCACCTCCACACTCTGTCATTGTGCCACTCTGTGGCCTCCTGATTCTGCTGCTGCTGACACCTCCACACTGTCATTGTGCCACTCTGTGGCCTCCTCCTGATGCTGCTGCCACCTCCAAACTCTGTCATTGGGCCACTTTGTGGTCTCCTCATGATGCTTCCACCTCACTACTATGTTATAGGGCCACTCTGTGGACTTCTTATGTTGTTCCCACCCTTCCCACTTCATGACTGGGCCACTATTTAGCCTTTTGGCCTGGCTGACATCATCATTTATTTGACCCTTGTTCTGATCTGTCAGAAGAAAGGAAAAATGAGACGCACAATGGATCCTGTCTATGTAACAGCTGTAAGGCCTGCATGACATGGTCCCTATTTTGCATCAGAATTGGCTTATGATTTGGTAGTCAAAAGCAGGAGTGGGTACAAAACACAGAATATGCAAATATTCCATTCACGTGTCATTTCTGTTTTGGATCCACTCCTGTTTTTCTTGGCTTTAGCAATACTGATAGATTACTGATTAAATGCTGACCGGGTGAAGGTGGATGCTCCACAGACAGGATCCGTTTTTTGGGGGTTATTGTTCTGACGGATGAGAGGAAGGGCAAAAAAATAAGTGATGTCAATACAAACTTACTGCTGACACCCTCTCCATTCTGTCGGGGGGCTCTACTTGTATAAGAGTTTAATAGAACAGGTTCTGTAGACATCTATGTGGAATCAGCTGTCGACGGTGTAAAAGGAGTGTGCTTCTTCTTGACGCTAACATTGACCTTTAAGGCTGAGTACAAACATAAGTTATTTTATAGTACTATTTATAGTGCAAACTATAGTCAGTTTTGGCCCCGTAACTGCCCAAATAAATGAAGTGTGCAGTGATTCTAAGTGCGACGCCTGTCATCTGCATGTGATACTGACTCACAGTATTGTTTCACTACCACAGCAGAGTCGCTAAGCGTGTTACTGCAAGGCACAGTGTTCTACACCACTATAAAGGCTCTCTGCAGCCAGGAAATAGACGTTTTTTAACGCGATTCGCCACAAATAAATTCGGATTCGGATTTTTTTGAGAAATTCGCTCATCTCTATTGGCAACCTTGGATGTCATGATGAATAGCTACCACAGCAACTGAGCGGTTTGAGGGAGGGAGCTCCCTTTTTCTTCTGATCGGTGAATCCCTGTGAATACAATCATGGGCTGCTGAGTACTTTCTATAACCGGGGCCTTCTGAAGGGTCCCAGGTCCCTGCTACATAGGCCACTGTTACATCCTGCCTCTGGCAGGGTTTAATAAAATACCTGTGAGAATCACTTTACACTGTCACACAGTAGTATTGCAGTGTATAGTACAAGGGATCAAAAGACCACTGGTTCAAGTCCACTAAAAGGACTAAACAAAAAGAGAAAAGTTGAATAAAGTTTTTAAAAGTATTAAAAAAAAAAATCAACATTTAACAACCCCTGTTTTCCAATTTGTTAATAGTTTTATTATTATTGATTATCAAAGCACCATTCATTCCATGGAGCTGTACATAGGATAAGGAGTACGCATACAAAATAAAAAACAAATACAATAAGCATGAACAAGAAAAGTTTACAAACTGCTACAGAAGGAGGGAGCACCCTGCCTGCAAGGTAGTATCAGTAAAACCTGTATCTCACCTCGCAAAAAATGCCCTGTTGGCAGACAAATCTAAAAAAGTTATAGGTGCCAAAATATGGCAACACAAAGCAATCAATCATAAATGGTTTTTTTTTAAGTAGTAAACATAAAAACCATATAAATTTGATACCTCTATAATCATAACAACTCGAAGAATAAAGTTAAAATGTCTTTATCAACACCTTGAATATGGTAAAAATAAAACTCTAACAACAATAGCAAAATTTCGAGGTTATGCAAATCACGCCGAAATGGTTCCATAAAAAAGCACTACTTGCCACACATAAAACAAGCCCTCATATGGCTATGTCGAAGAAAAAATAAAAATGCTATGGCTTTTGAAATGCAGAGATCAAAAAATTAAAAAATCGCCTTAGGTCCTTAAGGTGTTAAATAACGTTTAACGTTTCTAACTGTTATGATAAGACTATTCTGTAATTATGCAGGACAAATTGTACTCCAGTGATTGCAATTGTTAATGCTCTGTTGATCTTAGAGCTATACTCCACTGTAGTAAAACTGCATCATCAGACATTTTAAATGTGCATGTTTTTTATTGCCTTCAAATTAGCTGTCTTTGAAAAAAAGAAAGAAATCTGTGCCTCTGGAGCCAGCAGTTGGAGAGTAACTAGCCTATAACTTAGTGTTTGGCCTTTAAACCCTTCAGGACCAAGCCTACTATTGATTTTGCATTTTCATTTTTGCCTCCACACATTCTAAGTGCCACAACTTATTTTTCTGTTCACATAGACATATCAGGGCTTGTTTTTATGTGGGACAAGCTGTATTTTGTAATGGCATAATTTAATCATGTATTGCAAAATGGAAAAAAAAAATCTGGTGAATTTGGAAACCCAAAAAAGTCCATGTACAGTTACATATGGAGAGAGGAGGATCTATATCTCTCATTTTCTTCTTGCAGCCTGTCAGCACTCCCCCCCCCCTCCTCCCCCCCTCACGCTGGCTGAAATCATGAAATCACATGAGACTGAAGAAGGTTGGGCTGCTTTACCCTCAGTTCACACTTGCACGTTTTACAGTGCGTTCGAACGCGCTGTAAAACGCTCAACAGGAGAAAACTCATGTTTCCCTATGGGCATGGTTCTCACCTGAGCGTTTGAACGCGCTGTAAAACGCCCTACGCTCAAAGAAGTTCTTGAGCTTCTTTGGGGTGTTTTGTCGCGCGTTTGCACCCATAGACTTCAATGGGAACGCGCGTAAAACGCGCGTCTCAGAAACGCGCGTCTCAGAAGCGCTCAGGTGTGAACCCAGGGTAAATCTTTTATATCTCAGATTATCATTGAACTAGAGCTGCGATCTTGGTCTTGTTTTAACGCTGATCAGTCTAAGTTTAAAAACAAAACTAGGATAGCTAGCTGCCATTAAACCGGAGATACAGCCTTTAGAAATCAGGTCGGGAGGTTGAGCTGCAGATTTAGGGCTCATGCACACGACCGTTGTTATTTTGTGGTCCGTTTTTCACGGATCCTTTGTTCCTCATCTGAGGTTTTTTTTCTCTGATTTAAGTCCATTTCCGTTCCGTTATTCCACAAAACATATCCATATGGTTTTGTATGTGATCCGTTTTTTGCGGATCGGAAATGGAAACAGTAACTTATTAATCACCAAACACATGAGCAATATGGGCTGGGCATAGCATTTCTACAGTATGGATCCGCAAAATACGGATGAAATACGGATGACATACGGTTGTGTTCCGTGTGTGTTCCGTATTTTTTGCAGACCCATTGACTTGAATGGGGCCTCGGACCATGATTTGCAGACAATAATAGGACATGCACTACATTTTTGCGGAATGGCCCTGCGAACAAACAGAAACGGAATGCACACAGAGTAACTTCCGTATTTTCTACAGCCCCGTTGAAGTGAATGGTTTCGCATATGGGCCGCACAAAAAACGGAATGGAAGCGGAAAGAAAATACGGCCCCTTATGCAACTCTCACTGGGATCCAAGGGCTGTGTGTCAGCAAGTGTTGCAATCATTTTTAAAAGTTAGGTTGCTTTAAAACAATACTGGATCCCAGCTCCAGCTCAATTGTACCCTAAAAAAGAGCCCTTAGAAGCTTCCCCACCACCCCCTCAGCCACACATCCCAAATCCCAAACAGTATTCTCCTTTTCTGCCTGAACAAACTGTGTTTGGGCTGATCAGTAGGGTGGTAACATTTTATTGCTTGAAACATTTTTCTTTTGGATTCATATAAATGTACATACACATATATATGTATTCCACCTTATAGAGATACATTATGACCCATAGATTTATATGCATGCCTTTTTGTGGCTCCATGTGACTGTGTGCCCTAAAACTGTTATAAGAGAACAATTCCTATTTAGTCATTGTAGGTTGTTGGAGGCAATAATGTCTCTGTGGTTTCCTCACCCAGTTTTTGAAATTGACATGGTAAAGAAAGAGTACAAAAATTCAGAAATACAATGAAAGTTTCTATTAACATTCTAGCTCAGGAAAGCTATGCCTTTGTGTTTTATTTAACAATATGTGTCACTGTGCTGGGGCTGGTTTAATTTAAGCAGCTGGTGATTTCATTTCCTTGCTCTCCTGCTGTTTTGCTAAAATTAATTGACCTCCTTTAGTACAAGATTTTGTCCGAAGACACACCCCTTTAACTTGAACATGTGTAAAATGCCCTTATAGAGATAAGCTGATGTTTGCACCTTCTAAAGACTCCCCATCGAGGCATCATTATAGCAAATGAATCAAAACTATAGCTCTATGTTATACTGCATCCTATTATTTGGATGGTTGTTTTGCTTTTGTTTGCATTATATTGTATAGGGGACTTTTCAGTACTTACTTATTGATGACCTATCCTTAGTATAGGCAATCAATATCAGACTGGTGGGGGTCCTACTCCTGGCAACCCTGCTGATCAGCTGTTTTTAATAACTGTGGCATTGGAACAAGACGCTGGAACTACACAGCTGGTTACTGCTGCCCTGCTCCAATTCAAGTGAATAGGAGTAGCATTGCAGTAGCCAGGCACAGCCACTACACAGGGTTTGCAGCTGTGTAGTTCTGGTAACTGTTCCTAATGTAGTACCAAGAGTCAGGCCCCTGCAGATCTGATATTGATAACCTATCCTAATGATTGTCATCAATGAGTAAATATAATCCTGGAAAACCCCTTTTAGGGTCCATTCACACGTCCGTAGAATGGGTCCGGATCTGTTGCGGATCGTTGCGGAACAAATCCGGACCCATTAATTTTCAATGGGGCCAAAAGAGATGCGGACAGCACACAGTGTGCTGTCCGCATCTGCATTTCCGGTCCGCGTCTCCCGAAAAAAATAAAATAATAAAGGCACAGAGAGAAATCCTACGGATGCACTGCACTCTGTAGTGCTTCTGTGGGTTCAGTGCCTCCATTCCACACCGGACCTTACAGATTGCAGACCCATTCAAGTGAAAGGGTTCCGTGTCCATGATACGGTGCAAAAACAGCCAGGGCCTGTATATTGCCAACCCGCAATAAGGGCCGGCTGTCTAATAGTCTTAGATCGCAGTGACATATTCCCTTTATAATCAAACAATGATGCTGCTATACAAACCAATAATATAATACCGTATTTTTCGCCCCATAAGACGCACTTTTTTCCCCCCAAAAGTGGGGGAAAAATGCCCCTGCGTCTTATGGGGCGAATGCTGACAATTTACATCGTAGCCTGCGGTGCTCCAGCATCGCAGGCTGCGATGTATGAGCGGGGAAGGAGGAGGGGCTGGAGGCCGGCAACTTACGGCGGGCCCAGTGCAGTCACTGTACTTACATTGAGCTCTGCTGCTTGCATAGTATTCTAAACAGCAATGCTTAGTTCCTAATAGATTTAACTAAAGCTGCGATCTCTCGCTTATTATAACTTACAAGAAATCCTCCGTAGCAGGCAGTGCGGCTGGCTGGGTTACGCCACTCACTGACGTTGCATGCCTGCTCCGCCCACTTTATGAATGAAGCAGGCGGAGCAGGCGTGCAACGCCAGTGAGTGACGTAACCCAGCCAGCCGCTCTGCCTGCTACGGAGGATTTCTTGTAAGTTATAATAAACGAGAGATCGCAGCTTTAGTTAAATCTATTAGGAACTTAAGCATTGCTGTTTAGAAATACTATGCAGAGCAGCAGGGCCCGGTGTATTAGGGGACATTAGTATACTGGGGATCTGTGGATGACACATATTATAGCAGTGTCATCCACAGATCCCCCATAACAGTGCCATCCACAGATCCCTCTCCCCATATCAATGCCATCCACAGCTCCCCCCATAACAGTGTCATCCACAGATCCCTCTCCCCATATCAATGCCATCCACAGCTCCCCCATAACGGTGCCATCCACACCTCCCCCATAACAGTGCCATCCACAGATCCACCCATAACAGTGCCATCCACAGCTCCCCCCATAACAGTGCCATCCACAGATCCCCCATATCAGTGTCATCCACAGATCCCCCATAACAGTGCCATCCACAGATGTGGATGTGCGTCATATATAGATCCACCATAATAGTGTCATGTACAGACCAGCATTCGTTCAAAACCCACCAAAACCACACCTTTTGGTAAAAAAAATTTTTTTTCTTATTTCCCTAGCCAAAAACCTAGGTGCGTCTTATGGGCCGGTGCGTCTTATAGGGCGAAAAATACGGTAAATGTAGACATTTCTTTAAAAAAAAATCACAGTAAACTCCAAAATTGAAATCAAAATGTAGTTTTTCCAAATGATCGTTTGCTGCTTTCACAGTATCTGTGAAAAAGCTAAAAATGATTTGTCCTTGGTATCATCTTGTAAGACCTCAGTGGAACAGACAGTAGGACAAAGATAAATTACAATTGATTTGGATGCATGAAGTCACATGCAGACAGACAGGCCACAGCATTTCAGAGATGCACAGCCATCATTCAGTGCCAGGCCATCTCAATTTGTCTTTTTATATAACTTAACTAAAATAATTGATTGAATGAATGCAAATGACACACTGAAAGTAGAACTGGTCAGTGTCTAGGTGTGGATATAATAGACTATACTATCTGTGGAGTACGACTATCACAATTATGGTACAAGAACTGTGCAAAATGTCACTGCCCAAGAGTATATTCATAAATGGAAGGAAAGTGGATAACAAGTTCACATAAATCTGCAATATAAATGAGTATAAGAAGCTATAGGAAATTACAGGAGTAAAATAGATCATGATGCAGTCAGACAAGTATAACATACAGTATACAGAAGAGTTACTGTCTGATTAGGAATATGAATTGTCTTATTTTTACTATGGATTTATGTCACCGAAAATCTCAAAACTTTTTTCATCTTGTTTATTTTATATAATTGAGTGAGCCATTTTATCTGTTTAAGGCATTATGCTAGCCTCACATATAGCAGTTGTATTCGCCCAGCTATTTTAGGCCGGCGGCCGGACACGACTGATGTATATGCACAGATCCGGCATCTGTCTATTGATAGCGCTAGACAGATAAACTGAGTATGTAACGTTTTTCTGTCCGGTACTATTTGGCATCCAGCATCACAACTGATGCATCGGATGTATGGGAACGATCTCATGGCGAACTATGGGATCAGTTCTGGGTTCAGTTCCCCCTCCTGTTTTCTCTACTTCATGCTGGAGGGGAACTGAACCGGATCACTGGACATATGTGAAAAGAAAATACATTGAATTTAGCATTTGGTGGGCAGGCTGAAAAAAACTTTTTTTACAACACAGTATTCAATGTTTGTCCTAAAAATGCTTAACTGCAGTAAATAGCCCCTCCGAATTACTTACAATCCATTCAGCCGAGGAAGATCACATGGACCTAACACTTCCCTACTTAGAAACAAGAAAACTTGTTGGGGTCAGGGCTCACCGATTCGTTCTTTGCAAGCCTTTAGAAATGGTCACATAAACGGAGCCTTGTTATGGTATAGTTTAGATACCCTAATTTAAGCTGGCCATACACATGAGTTGAACATAGGCCAAACCCTTTGATTTTGGTGGTAACTGCCAACCAGTGTACAAGGGGGTGTCCTATCTTTCTCCCAATGGCAGATATTCGCTACCTTTAAGAATAGGCTTTCATGATGACAGGTTCGCTTATAATGAAGAACAATCTCTATATTGCTGACATTTAGATATCTGTAGCCACCGTTTTGGCCATTGATATAAAATATTAAAGTAGAGATGACTTTCTATTGTTGCTGTGATTATTCCAGATTATAAAGACTCCTGGCAGTCTGGAATCTCGTAACAGCAGACATTAATGCTTGAGTGGAGATAGCCAAGTATAAAAACATGATTTAAAAGGCTATTTCCATCAGCAGTCGGACCCCCACCGATCCTGTGACTGAGGGAGCCACAAATGCTGGTTTAGCTCTGTGTCCCGCTTATAGTTTTGCCCAGCACAGTGGTACTCTCGGGCACCTGCTGCTCCTAGAATTGCAGCACAACTCCATTCAAATTAATGAAGCTAAAGCAAAGCAATGAGTCTTTCATTCTCAAAACTGGTGGGGTCCTAGAAGTCAAACACCCACCAATAAGAAACTGGTTTCATATCCTATCAGTATGACATCACTGTTAGAGATTTGAAAGCATGTAGTCTGTTTTATTATATAATTATTGTTCTTTTGATTTTAATTGCACTTTAACCCCTTAAGGACCCAGCCTTATTTCACCTTAAGGACCCCACCATTTTTTGGAAATCTGACCAGTGTCACTTTATGTAGTGATGACTTTAAAACACGTTTACTTATCCAGGCCATTCTGAGACAGTTTTTTGTTACATATTGTACTTCATGACAGTGGTAAAATGGAGTCGAAAAATTTCATTTTTATTTTTAAAAAAATAACAAATTTACCAAAAATTTTGAAAAGTTTGCAATTATCCAAGTTTCAATTTCTCTACTTCTATAATACATAGTAATACCACCCATATGTCTACTTCATGTATCGATCATTTTGGGAATGCCATTTCATTTTTTGGGGACGTTACAAGGCTTAGAAGTTTAGAAGCAAATCTTGAAATTTTTCAGAAATTTTCAAAAACCCACTTTTTAGGGACCAGTTCAGGCCTGAAGTCACTTTGTGAGGCTTACATAACAGAAACCACCCAAAAATGACCCCATTCTAGAAACTACACCCCTCAAGGTATTCAAAATTGATTTTACAAACATCATTAACACTTTAGGTTTTCCACAAGAGTTATTGGCAAATGGAGATGAAATTTCAGAATTTCGATTTTTTGGAAAATGTTCCATTTTAATCCATTTTTTCCAGTAACAAAGCAAGGGTTAACAGCCAAACAAAACTCAATATTTATTGCCCTGATTCTGTAGTTTGCAGAAACACCCCATATGTGGTCGTAAACTGCGGTATGGCCAAACGGCAGGGCATAGATGGAAGGGAACGCCATATGGTTTTTAGAAGGCGGATTTTGCTGGACTGGATTTTTGACACCATGTCCCATTTGAAGCCCCCCGATGCACCCCTAGAGTAGAAACTCCATAAAAGTGACTCCATTTAAGAAACTACACCCCTCAAGGTATTCAAAACCGATTTTACAAACTTTGTTAACCCTTTAGGTGTTCCACAAGAGTTATTGGCAAATGAAGATGAAATTTCAGAAATTCGATTTTTTTGTTACCTTGCCTCAAAAAGAGTGTAATATAGGGCAAACAAAATGATATTTGCCCTAAAATAGTACAAACAAAACTGCCACTTATCCTGTAGTTTCCAAAATGGGGTCACTTATTTGGAGTTTCTTCTGTAGGGGTGCATCAGGGGGGCCTCAAATGGGACATGGTGTCAAAAAAACAGTCCAGCAAAATCTGCCTTCCAAAAACCATATGGCGTTCCCTTCCTTCTATGCCCTGCCGATTGGCCATACAGCAGTTTAGTTCGGAAACGAGCAGTGTATAATGTGATGGAAAAATGAATTCAGCGAGCAAAGTAGGCAATGTGGATAATACAATACATTAGGAAGTTGCTTGTATTAACTTTCTCTAAATGCCACTTACTGAAGTGAGACAAACCCTTTAAGTCTTCCTAGAACATACCATAAAAATAAATATTACTGACACTTTTTTAAAATTCCTATCAGAAATGCTGGATAATCATGTACCTGTCAGGGCTCATGGCCTAGGCTTGTGGGTGTCTACACTACTACCTGTAGATTGCAACTAAAAGGAAGTAATGTAAATGTCTAATAAGCATGAATACTTACTGCTGTCCTTCATAATATTCCTTATTTCAAAATAACATAAACCTAACTGTATTGTTGTGCTGGTTTAGTATCTGGTAAAACTATGTCTTTTGCATTTATAAGACAGAACTAATAACGCAACCATATTCCCATAAGCATTAAGGAAGAAAGCGAAGACAATCTGGTAATCCCATTTTGGTATCAGATTAATTGCTGTCATATGCCGTTATAGGCCTAATGCCATAATTCCTCCACCACCCCTGGAGAGAACATATGTTCCTGTAAATCTTAATGGCCAGCAGCCAAGGACTTTGCTTTATAATACTTAAAATATAACAAGTTTGCAAATAAAGTTATTCCTTGTTTTTTTTCTGTGCACCTCTAAGATTACACAAAGACTTCAGTGTAAATTACCGTCAAACAATAATACAGTTTTGTCATGCTCCTGAGACTTCTGAATGGAGCTACTGCTAGATAAATTTTATCGTTCCAGTCCTAATTAATCGGTTAATTTGCAAGCACCTAAGCAGCATTACTTAACAGTCAAGCTGGGCTATTTTTTACATTGAAATGAGTTTGAAGTTAAATTGTCAAAACAACAACCAGTGATGCTTATTAAGACGCGTCCTGCAGAGATAATGCTGTTTCCGTATTCTCAGTTCAAAACCTAGCGTCATCCTGAGAGAGATGAAAAAAAAAAAATGAAGAAACAACACATTCATGTTCCTGTTGTTTTAAAAATTGTATTACCTAAAAAACAAGAACTAAATTCTGGACACTGTGGGGTTGTGGGTGCTGCACAGGTCTTGATATCCCCTGCACCGCCAGAGGATGTGCAGACCTCAACATAAATTAATCGCATCTTTTGGCAGTCCATGCAGCTAAGCCAGGAGCGGATTGGCCATAGACCTTACAGGGAAATTTCCCGGTGGGCCGATGCCCAGGGTGCCACCTCAGCTGTCCTCACAACCGGCCAGTGGAAGTTTTTGCGGATGTATTTTGTGCTGCTGGCGGCAGTATTGTATGATGGACTGTGGTATTTGGCTCTGTTGGGGTGGTATAATGTTCCACAATATGGTATTGCTGGCCCCACCTACTTGTTTTGGCCCTGCCATCCATCAATTTGGACCTCACTACAAAACTTTTAGTATTTTTTACAGGGCCACTTTAAGTTTTCATACCGCCCTTCGGCTGAACTAAGAGCTGGTGTAGATTTCGGTCATCATTTATGGTAATAATGGTGTAAATGATAATAAATTTGCCAGAGTCTGTGCCCGCCCTTCCACGCCCTCTCTGTGGAAAGTGGCAAGGGCAACATAAAAATGGACTAAATTGGATTAAATTTAGTGGCACTGACGTTAAAAAATGTGTAACTTTTTGATGCCAATTTCTAGCAAAGGGGGCATAATAAATAAACACCTCTATGTGCCATAGGGCAATAAAGACCAACTGATATAAAATAATATAGCTCTGGAATTTTCCTGTACACTAAGTGTCTATTGTCCAACAATACAGTAGTATGTAAGAACTACTCTGCTCCTCTGCACGGAACTGAGTTCATAGCTCTGCTATACAGCCTCAGTGGGCTGTTGTAGAGGCCCCTTTAAGTGGCAATGCAATGCTCTAGAGGTGAAAAGCTCAGTGCAAGCAGCATGTAGTGGAGTATTCCAAGAGTTAGGGTAAAGGCCCTACATAGATTGGTAGATAAATAGATTGATATGCAAAAGAAAAAGGAGGCAGCACTCCAAAAATAAGTGAAAGGGTGGTGGACCCGCTTTATTGACCCTTAAATGCAGCGTGTCAGCTACTTCCCCAGTGGCTTTCTCTGTTTAGACCGTGCACTCTCGCCTATCTGCCTAGTGCTTCTAATCAGAGTATAGCATAGCTGGATTCTACTTTGCCCTGAATATTCTAGCCCAAAGGCCCAGGAGAGGCATGTGCTAGAGTAGGTTCCCGTCTGTTAGAAGCCACCTTGTTGCTGGTAGATGGGCCTGACACAATTTTGATCAAAAATGTGTGCAAAGAGCTTCTAATTTTCATATAGTAAGCATAGTAGTAATACAATTTGCATGTATTTATATTTTCATGTGTCTTTTATACATTGTTTGGAGGTGCCGGTCCAACCTTTCTTTTACATAGAAATAAAAATTGTAGATAGCAGCACTCCAATTGAAAAGGCAGGTGCTATATCCTCAAAATCTTGGACAAAAAGATCCCTAACGTTGCATTTGGTGAAATAAAGGTATCCATTTCTTCACAATTCCGAGTGCTGCCTCTTCGCCTTTTCTTCTACTTTCTTTTACATAGATAGATAGATATTTGGTGTATTTTTATGGACTTTGTTAAATAGGAAATGTGGACCTTTAGGGGTGGCAAGTTACAGAGGAGGATGAGCTGAGCAGATTGATATATATTGTTATGGGTACAGTATAACTTGCATTTTATTCATTTAAATCCCTGCTTTTTCTATGCTTAGGACCCCAGTGGATATTTCTAAATAGTGAATTATACCCTTCCCTGTATGAGTGCGTACAGAGATAACTGTCCATCACTGAAACCCCCCAGGTTCCCTTTATATGTACAGTTGTGTTCAAAATTATTCAACCCCCAATGCTGTAAAGGGTTTTAGGGAATTTAGTGTACATTTGTAATTGTCTTCAGAATGAAATTTTACAAGGACTTTTTAAAGAACCAAATGCAACTAAAATGACATCAATTGTTTTTGTAATACAGTATTAAATGTTTTTTTTGTGATTTTTTTTATTGACACAATTATTTAACCCCTTAAAGACTACCACTCTTAAGAACAGAGGTTCATTTAAGTGTTTTCGATCAGGTATTGAAAACCCCTGTGGATGTCAAGGAGCAGCAATCAAGCATAATAAGCCCCAATTAGGCAGATGTAAAATGACTGTGATACTCAGCTCCTTCTAGACATTTACTGGTGTGTTTACAGACATGGTGAAGTCAAGAGAATGGTCCAGGAAGACAAGAGAAGAGGTGATTTCTCTTCACAGGAAGGGCAATGGCTATAAGAAGATTGCAAAGATGTTAAACATACCAAGAGACACCATAGGAAGCATCATTCGCAAATTCAAGGCAAAGGGCACTGTTGAAACGCTACCTGGTCGTGGCAGAAAGAAGATGCTGACTTCGACTGCTGTGCGCTACCTGAAGCGCAAAGTGGAGAAAAGTCCCCGTGTGACTGCTGAGGAACTGAAAAAGATTTGTCAGATGCGGGTACTGAAGTTTCAGCTCAGACAATAAGGCGCACACTGCGTAATGAAGGCCTCCATGCCAGAACTCCCAGGCGCACTCCCTTGCTGTCTCCAAAGAATAAGAAGAGTCGACTGCAGTATGCCAAAAGTCATGTGGACAAACCACAAAAGTTTTGGGATAGTGTTCTGTGGACTGATGAAACAAAATTAGAAACTGTTTGGGCCCATGGATCAACGCTATGTTTGGAGGAGGAAGAACAAGGCCTATGAAGAAAAGAACACCTTGCCTACTGTGAAGCATGGCGGGGGGTCAATCATGCTTTGGGGGTGTTTTGCTTCTACAGGTACAGGGAAGCTTCAGCGTGTGCAAGGTACCATGAATTCTCTTCAGTACCAGGAGATATTGGATGAAAATGCGATGCAGTTCGTGACAAACCTGAGGCTTGGGAGACGTTGGACCTTTCAACAGGACAATGATCCCAAGCATAACTCCAAGTCCACTAGAGCATGGTTGCAGATTAAAGGCTGGAACATTTTGAAGTGGCCATCGCAGTCACCAGACTTAAATCCGATTGAGAACCTCTGGTGGGACTTAAAGAAAGCAGTTGCAGTGCGCAAGCCTAAGAATGTGACTGAACTGGAGGCTTTTGCCCATGAAGAATGGGCGAAGATACCCGTAGATCGCTGCAAGACACTTGTGTCAAGCTATGCTTCACGTTTAAAAGCTGTTATAACTGGAAAAGGATGTTGTACTAAGTACTAAGATTGAATGTCACTTGGGGGTTGAATAAAACTGATAGTGATGTGAGCACAGAAAAGACATAGCAGCACTCCAATTGAAAAGGCAAGTGCTATATCCTCAAAATCTTGGACAAAAAGATCCCTAACGTTGCATTTGGTGAAATAAAGGTATCCATTTCTTTACAATTCCAGAGTGCTGCCTCTTCGCCTTTTCTTCTACTTTCTTTTACATAGATAGATAGATATTTGGTGTATTTTTATGGACTTTGTTAAATAGGAAATGTGGACCTTTAGGGGTGGCAAGCTACAGAGGAGGATGAGCTGAGCAGATTGATATATATTGTTATGGGTACAGTATAACTTGCATTTTATTCATTTAAATCCCTGCTTTTTCTATGCTTAGAACCCCAGTGGATATTTCTAAATAGTGAATTATACCCTTCCCTGTATGAGTGCGTACAGAGATAACTGTCCATCACTGATACCCCCCAGGTTCCCTTTATATGTACAGTTGTGTTCAAAATTATTCAACTCCCAATGCTGTAAAGGGTTTTAGGGAATTCAGTGTACATTTGTAATTGTGTTCAGAATGAAATCTTACAAGGACTTTTTAAAGAACCAAATGCAACTAAAATGACATCAGTTGTTTTTTATAATACAGTATTAAATGGGTTTTTTTGTGATTTTTTCATTGACACAATTATTTAACCCCTTAAAGACTACCACTCTTAAGAACAGAGGTTCATTCAAGTGTTTTCGATCAGGTATTGAAAACACCTGTGGATGTCAAGGAGCAGCAATCAAGCATAATAAGCCCCAATTAGGCAGATGTAAAATGACTGTGATACTCAGCTCCTTCTAGACATTTACTGGTGTGTTTACAGACATGGTGAAGTCAAGAGAATGGTCCAGGAAGACAAGAGAAGAGGTGATTTCTCTTCACAGGAAGGGCAATGGCTATAAGAAGATTGCAAAGATGTTAAACATACCAAGAGACAACATAGGAAGCATCATTCGCAAATTCAAGGCAAAGGGCACTGTTGAAACGCTACCTGGTCGTGGCAGAAAGAAGATGCTGACTTCGACTGCTGTGCGCTACCTGAAGCGCAAAGTGGAGAAAAGTCCCGATGTGACTGCTGAGGAACTGAAAAAGATTTGTCAGATGCGGGTACTGAAGTTTCAGCTCAGACAATAAGGCGCACACTGCGTAATGAAGGCCTCCATGCCAGAACTCCCAGGCGCACTCCCTTGCTGTCTCCAAAGAATAAGAAGAGTCGACTGCAGTATGCCAAAAGTCATGTGGACAAACCACAAAAGTTTTGGGATAGTGTTCTGTGGACTGATGAAACAAAATTAGAACTGTTTGGGCCCATGGATCAACTGCTATGTTTGGAGGAGGAAGAACAAGGCCTATGAAGAAAAGAACACCTTGCCTACTGTGAAGCATGGCGGGGGGTCAATCATGCTTTGGGGGTGTTTTGCTTCTACAGGTACAGGGAAGCTTCAGCGTGTGCAAGGTACCATGAAATCTCTTCAGTACCAGGAGATATTGGATGAAAATGTGATGCAGTCCGTCACAAACCTGAGGCTTGGGAGACGTTGGACCTTTCAACAGGACAATGATCCCAAGCATAACTCCAAGTCCACTAGAGCATGGTTGCAGATTAAAGGCTGGAACATTTTGAAGTGGCCATCGCAGTCACCAGACTTAAATCCGATTGAGAACCTCTGGTGGGACTTAAAGAAAGCAGTTGCAGTGCGCAAGCCTAAGAATGTGACTGAACTGGAGGCTTTTGCCCATGAAGAATGGGCGAAGATACCCGTAGATCGCTGCAAGACACTTGTGTCAAGCTATGCTTCACGTTTAAAAGCTGTTATAACTGGAAAAGGATGTTGTACTAAGTACTAAGATTGAATGTCACTTGGGGGTTGAATAAAACTGATAATGATGTGAGCACAGAAAAGACATTTGTGGTTATTTCATTATAAATGTTATGTTGTATTTGTCTGACTTACAAGTGCCT
This sequence comes from Bufotes viridis, assembly GCA_033119425.1. Lineage (NCBI taxonomy): Eukaryota > Metazoa > Chordata > Amphibia > Anura > Bufonidae > Bufotes > Bufotes viridis. The sequence goes on along the minus strand of CM065590.1, from coordinate 110,335,496 downwards.
CTTTGATTTAATTGTAAACAAGATGACTGAAATGATCAATATCAATGTCAAACTGGCCAAAACACTCAATTTCAGTGGGGGTTGAATAATTTTGAACACAACTGTATATGCCTGTGTTCCCTTCGTATGTATTATTTTGTTTTTAGGTAAATAATATATATAAAGAACATGTCCGTAACAAATGCAGCTGTGGATAAAGGTCATATGCATATGGATTTACTACCCCTTGACCCAGCCATGACTATATGTGAAGTGTGGCTCTAAGATGGAGTCAGTGGCCTCATGGGTCATCAATAAAATAGCTTTACTAAAAATCCCTTGTTTTACCTTTTTTCCATGTTCTAATGTACTTACCCTTTGTGAGTCTAAATTGCCTGCATACAGTAAATTCCTCTCAGAACTAGGCCATCATTGAGCTACATAGCCTAGCATATGTGTCTGGTGGGTTGTTCACTAAGGAGCTATTAATGTGTGCTGTAAATGCTCACATGCATTTTTTATGTGCTTGGTATGTATTTAAGGTCCCATTCACTTTACATTTATAGATTAGTTAAGGAAGATAAGTATGGATAGGGAAAAAATAGGATCCTAGAGAATACTATGGCAAATCTTTGGGATTGAAGAGAGTCTGTCAGCAGTTTTGACCATGCTAAACTGCACAAGGTAGAGGTTGGGGAGAGCAGTACAAACATGCTTTTTTAAAAGCTTTTATTATCAAGTAGTGTGAATATGAACTGTTATTCTGCCTGATTCTGCTTCTGCAAAGGCCCTGAGGTGAGGTTTCACTGTGAAGTGCTCTCTGATTCACCACCCCTCCCCTTTGCTCAATGTAACAGCTGTGGTGGTCTCCTGGTTGGATGGGGAGGGACTTTGAGCAGCTCAATGCAAAGATCACTTCACAGTAAAGCTCTGCCTCCTGCACACTTTAAAAAGCACTCCTATAAAATGTTTTATTGGCCCATTAGAAAGCTACATGAAGTAAACTGTAGTGAAGGTAATCTTCTAACCGGTGACTGTATTTGTGAGTTATAACCTCCCTTCTGATCCTCAGCTGTGACCGACACTCTGACTCTTCAACTGACACAGAGTGTTGGTCACATCACACAACTGAGGCTCAGAAGGGAGGTGATAACTCACATATACAGTCACTGGTAAGAAAATTCCCTTCTCTACAGTTTACCTTTCTAACAGGTCTGAGAGTAAAAATTTTGTGGGAGTGCTTCTTTAAGGAGCAGAATCTGACAAAATACAGAAAAGTGCACACTACTCCTGATGAGAAAAGCTCCCCAGAGGTTATGCTTGTGCTGTTTTCCCCGGCCCTTACCTATTGCGGTCAGCAGTTTAGCACGGTTAAACCTGTTGACACGTTTACGTTGATATATGCCAAAAGTGTTCTTTTGTCATATGTTTGGCAAGCATCAGGATACATTTTTAAGCAGATATAAAAGAGTAGTGTACAATGCTACTGAATACCTAAAAAATGTGTATATTTTTGTCAGTGATGTATTTACAATGCAACATGTTTTTTGCGCACACATCGCCTGAATGAGGCTGCCGCTTAACTCTTAATTGTTTGACTTTTTACAGTAACTTTTTACAGTAACATAAATGACCCACAACTTTTGCATGGGATAGACTGAAAATTTTGTGCATTTTTATAATGGCCAGATAATCAGATGTTAGACCACTGCTAAATATGTGTAGGTTTTTCTAGTTATAGTATCTAGCTCAGATATTAGACTTGTTCACAACTCTTAAAACATGTAAAAATAATAGTGTAAAATCTGGAGTATTTTCCCCAGGAATATCACCACTCTTGTCCATAGACTGTGTCTGGTATTGGAGTTCAGTGCCATTCAAGCCTAGTAGATTTAGGAGGTAATAAAATATCCCATATGTTCTATTGTTATCCAGGATTATACAAACCGCCGGATGTGAGCTATGTATAAGATAAATTAGAAATTATTTGGAAATAAAACCATTGAAGAGATAAGCATATTCTCCAGAGCCAGACACTATCTACTAGTAGATCTGGAAGCATCAGTGGGCAGCTTTCAGCAACATTAATTTTGGTAGAGGTGTAAGAAATTAACTATGAATTTCAAAGCTGTTTATTTTCATCTTGTTTTTATGGTATTATTCATGAAAGTCTTTACACTATACACAGTGATCTAGTCAACACATTCTCTAAGAAAGTAGGACAGTGGAAAATATTGTATGCCTGGGGAGTACATAATGCATGGCAGTTCCTTCTGGGCAATGTTGTGCTCTAGTCAACACAGCTGAAGAAAAGCTTCATCAGGGAGAAAAAGATGTCTATTTCCCTACCCAAATTATGCATTTCCAGTGTTAAAATGTAAAGAGCTCTCTTCCTCTACAATGCATTTGGAAAGTATTCAGAGTCACCCTTTCACTTTTTTCACATTTTGTTATGTTGCATCCTTGTGCATGTTTTTCACCAGTCTTCACTGAATACCCCAGAATTTTTGACATTTTTGCAAATTTATTAAAAATGAAAAATGAACATTTCGCATGGAAAAATATATATAAAGTATTTAGACCCCTTTGCTATGACACTTGAAATTTAGCTCTAGGAGCCTCACATTTCTCTTGATCATCTCTAAGATGTTTCTGCACCCTGACTTGAGTCCAACTGTGGCAAATTCAGTTGATTGGATATGATTTGGAAAGACACAACCATGTCTATATAAGGTGTCATAGCTGACAATACATGTCAGAACAAAAACCAAGCCATGAGGAGGAAAGAACTGGCTGTAGAGCTCAGAGACAGAGTTTTGTGGAGGCAAGATCTGGAGAACAGTACATACAAATTACTACACTGTAAGCTCTCAAGAGCACATCAGCCTGCATAATTCTTAAATGGAAGAAGTTTGGAACAACCAGGACCCTTCCTAGAGCTGGCTGTCCTACCAAACTAAATAATCGATGGAGAAGGGCTTTAGTAACAGAGTTGACCAAGAACCCAATGGTCACTCTGGCTTATCTCCAAAGATTCTGTATGCAGATAGAAGAAACGTTCAGAAGGTCAACCATCACTGCAGAACTCTACCAATCTGGGCTTTAAGAGAATAAGCCTCTCCTCAGTAAAAAACACTTGAACTTCTGTCTGGAGTTTGCAGAAATGCACTTAAATGACTCTTAGACTGTGAGAAACAAGACTCTCTGGTCTGATGAAACCAAGATTGCACCTTTTGGCATCAATTCTAAGCATCATGGAGGAATTCAGGCACTACTCATCACTTGCCCAATACATTACCTACAGTGAAGCATGTTGTGTTTTTTTTTCAGCAGCTGGGACAGGGAGGCTGGTCAGGGTTGAGGGAAAGCTGAATGGAGCAAAGTACAGAGATATTCTTAATGATAACCTGGTGCAGAGTACTCGGGCCTCAGACTAGGCCAAGAGTTCACCTTCCAACAAGACAATAAGCCTAGGCACACAGCCAAGACAATAGAAGAGTGGCTTAGGGATAACTCTGTGAATGTCCTTGAGTGGCCCAGCCAGAGCAATGAATTGAACCCAGTCTAACAACTCTGGAGAGACCTGAAAAGGGCTGTCCACCAATGGTCCCATTCCAACCTGACAGAGCTTGAGAGGATCCGCAGAGAATAATGACAGAAAAATCCTGGCGTTCAAACCTTGTGACATCATAGCTAGGAAAACGGGAGACTGTGATTGCTGCCAAAGTTACTTTAAATAAGTAAAGAGTCTGAATATTTTCATCAGTGCAAGATTTTAGTTTTCTGTTCAATGTTTTCTAAAATTCCGTCTTCACTTTGTCATTATGGGGTACTGATTGTAGAATGATGGGGAAAACTAGATTTTTCTAAAATTATAGCACAGAACCACAACATAAAATGTGAAAAAAAGTGATAGGGTCTGAAGACTTTCTAAATGCACAGTATATTCTCAGCTCTGAGACATGTAATAAGGGAACATAGAATCAGAATCTACTGGTTGCTGGGTTATAAAAAGACCAACCCCCCAACTATCACACATTAATGACTTATACTATGGTTTTGAATAAAAAAACTAAAATATAAAAATAAACAGTCAAAAAAGTAAACATCACAGGCATTGCAGATTTGAAAACACTCATACTATTAAAATATTAAAATATTTATCCCATACAGCAAACAACGTAACAGAAAAAACATCATAAAGTGATCACAAAGTCTTACACATGCCAAAGTGGTATCAATAAAAACTAAAGATCGCCCCGCAAAAATGAGGCTTCACACAGCTCCGTAGATATAACAGTAAAAAACTTATAGAGGTCAGAATATGTTAATTAAAATTAAAAAAAAGTTATTTTCAGTATTAAAACACAAGACAAACTATATAAATATGATATTGTTGTAATTATGCTGACACAGAGAATGAAGGTAACAGGTTAGTTGTACTAAACCGGAAACACCATTAAAACAAAACCTGTAAAACTGTGGCAGAATTGTGTTTTTTTTCCATTTCCACACCATTTGGAATTTTTTTCCAGCTACTGCAAACGTATGCAATATTAAATGGTGCCATTAGAAAATACAACTTTGTCTCATAAAAGCAAGCCCTCATATTGCTATGTACCATATTTTTGACATATGAGACGCACCGGCCCATAAGACACACCTAGGTTTTTGGGGAGGAAAGTAAGAAAAAAATATTTTTAACCAAAAGGTGTGCTTTTGGTGGGTTTTGAACTAATGGTGGTCTGTGGAAGGCACTATTATGGGGGATCTGTGGATGACGCACTACTATGGGGGATCTGTGGATGACACACTGTTATGGGGGGATCTGTGACGGACACTATTATGGGGGTCTGGGGATCTGTGGATGACACACTGTTATGGGGGGATCTGTGAAGGACACTGTTATGGGGGATCTGGGGATGGCAGTGTTATGGGGTATCTGTGGATGGCACTGTTATGGGGGGGGGGATCTGTAAAGGACACTGTTATGGGGGATCTGTGAATGACACACTGTTATGGGGGATCTGTGTATGACACACTGTTATAGGGGGGATCTGTGCAGGACACTGTTATGGGGGATCTGGGGATGGCACTGTTATGGGGGATCTGGGGATCAGTGGATGATGCACTGTTAGCACTGACTCACTGATGTCACGTGCCTGCACCACCTTCTTTATGAATGAAGCAGGCGGCACAGGCACGTGACGTCAGTGAGTTACACTGCCGCACGCCCGGCCTGCCTGTTATGAGTAGATATACAAGTGATATACAAGTGAGAGGGCAGCTTTAATGAACTTGATTTGAATGAGACATTTTATATTTCTATAGTCCAGCTCCTCCTCCCAGTCCCTCCCCGCTCATACATCGCAGCCTGTGATGCTGGAGCATCGCAGACTGCGATGTAAAAATGTCAGCATTCGCCCCATGAGACGCAGGGGCATTTCCCCCATTTTTGGGGGAAAAAGTGCGTCTTATAGGGCAAAAAATACGGTAAATGGAAAAATAGAAAAGTTATGGCTCCGGAAAGGCAAGGACTTAAAAACTAAAACGCAAAAGTGAAAAATCTTGCAGGACTCAAAATGTTATTAGTACATACGTAGATTGTGTCACTGTCACGAGTGGGGGACCACAGGGGTCAGTATTAGGCCCTATTCTCTTCAATATATTTTATATTTATTAATGATATTGCAGAAGGCTTGCACAGTAAAATATACATTTTTGCAGATTACATTAAACTGTGTAAAGTAATTAACACTGAAGAGGACCATATACTGCTACAGAGGGATCTGGATAGATTGGAGGCTTGAAGTGGCAGATGAATAAGGTTATGCACATGGGAAGGGGAAATACCAGTCACTAGTACATACTAGAGGAGAGAAGGTTTGTACACAAACATAGAAGAGGATTCTTTACGGTAAGAGCAGTGAGACTATGGAACTCTCTGCCTGAGGAGGTGGTGATGGTGAGTTCAATAAAGGAATTCAAGAGGGGCCTGGATGTATTCCTGGAATGTAATAATATTACAGGCTATAGCTACTAGAGAGGGGTCGTTGATCCAGGGAGTTATTCTAATTGCCTGATTGGAGTCGGGAAGGAGTTTGTCCCCTAAAATGAGGAAAATTGGCTTTTACCTCATGGGTTTTACGCCTTTATTTACTATTGCCACCTTTGTGTTAAAGAGCTTAAAAGCAGTGAGATATAGAGAGAAAAATTGTAAAAAAAAAGACAAAGAAAAAAAGGGAGACAAGTCCAATGAGACCTCAGAGTGTCATACACAAATTTTTATGGCATTTGGAGCAGTTTCAATTTGGGTCAAACTTATTAATACCTGAATCAAATTTTGTGAGGAAAAAAGGTTTGTTAGAATCGGACCCAAAAGGAACTTCAAGAAATTGGCACATCTTTATATGGTTGGAATACTCCTTTGGGCAAAAGATTCCCGATAGTCCTATCTGCAACAGCTGACATCCTAGCTGCAGCAGCATTAGTGATTCATAACCAATACAGGCTATTAGCGGTTATGCATATCGGCAGGAGACTATGTCGGCCTCCAGGAGCACAGAGTTCTGGCATAGTCAACACTTCAGACTGCATTTGTTGCTAGGCAAGGGACAGGACAGGGGCCTGACAAATACAGCGCATAATCAGATTATGCATTACAAATCTGAAGGACTCACTTGTAAATAATTACAATAGACAGTGTAGTTATAAATAATGAAATAAATCTAAATTGTGGTAATGGCACAAAAATTGTGACCGGAGATAGGATTATAGATTGTATGTATATATATACGATTCACATCCCGGCAGTACTCTCCTAAAAGTATGGTGTGGGTGCCAGTGGCAGGATTTTGCTGTATCTGGGAGTTTTCACCCACATTGCATTTTATGGTTTTGGTCAGTGTTGCTGTATTTTTGTTTTTATATATATATATATATATATATATATACAGTAATGTGCAATACTTTAGGCAGGTGTGCAAAAAGTTCTGCAAACTAAGAATGCTTTCAAAAATAGAAGTATCAATAGATTATTTTTATCAATTAATAAAATGGAAAGTGAAAAAAGAGAAATCTAAATCAGATCAATATGTGGTGTGACCACCCTTTGTCTTCAAAACAGTATCAGTTCTTCTAGGTAGACTTGCGCAGGTTTTGAAGGAAGGGAGGGAGGTTGTTCCAAACATCTTAGGGAACTTACCACAGATCTGTCTCCTCATGTAATCCCAGACAGAGTCAATGAGGTTGAGATCAGGGATCTGTGGGGGCCATATCATTTTTAGGACTCCTTGTTCCTCTTTACTTTGAAGATAGTTCCTAATGACTATGTGTGGGGTCATTGTCCTGCTGCAGAATACATTTAAATGTAAACTGTTAACGCTTCTATTTTTTAAAGCATTCTTTGTAGCATTTTTTCCACGCCTGTCTACAGCTTTTTCATAGTACTGATATATCTATATATATGCTATATACTGTATTGTCTGCTCTATTTATATAGAAAAGGGTCATTTGATTTCTAAAGTCCTCCATTGTGCATTTGATCAATAATTCACTAGGATGAATTATTCAGAGAATATTGATTTAAGATTTGATTGTTCTTGCTGTTCCCAATTGTTTACCTCCTAGAACTCCATACATGAGACAGCAGAATGGACATCTTTTCATGGATCCAAATCTGTAGGCAGGCAATGCAGTCAGAGAAAACAATAATCGGTTGAGAGCGCTGCAGGGATTTGATAATTGGCTCAGGGTGATCACATTAGCCATCACAAACTGTGAGAATAATTGCCAAGCATTCTGTAAAAAAATATATGATTCATAAATAGAGCAAGATATTTAGATGTAATTGCTAGATAGAAAACAGATACTGTAGAGACAGATCGATAGGTCGATAGATAGATAGATAGATAGATAGATAGATAGATAGATAGATAGATATGAGATAGAGAGAGATAGAGAGAGAGAGAGAGAGAGAGATAGCGAGAGAGAGAGAGATAGAGAGATAGATAGGAATCCACCTGCCTCACATAGAGTAATGCAGAGCAGAGACATTGAGGAGATAAAGACCCTGCTCAGCACTCTGTGCAGAACACTGAGTGGACCAAACTGCTACAACATGGCCACCAGTCCAGAATCCAGCTTGTCTTACACAGCGCAGTTTATTACAAGGTATACGGACAAACAATGACATCTCTTATTGTCAGCTGCTGGAACATTCAGGGCCTGAACGCTTCAGCCTACGGATGTAAGACGCAAGATCCAGACTTTACCCAAAGACTAAAAAACATTGACATATAGATCCTCCTAGAAACATGGACTAAGACAGAGAATAAATCACTGGTACCCACCGGTTACAGGAAGATCTCTGTCCCTGCCTTGAAAAACAAAAGCGTCAAGCTGGGCTGGAGCTCAGGAGGAATATTAGTCTGGTATAAAGAGGAGCTCCATGAGCAGATTAGACCAGTGAAGAGAGGAGAAAGCCACATATGGGTAAGAATAGGCCGCTCTATCCTCACCTCTCTGGCTGACATCTTCCTCTGTGCAGCATACATAGCTCCACCATAGTCTCCATACTTCAATCCTGACAGCTTTGACATCCTACAGAGGGAAGCCGCCCATTTTCAGACTCTGGGCAATGTTCTCATCTTTGGAGACCTCAATGCAAGAACTGTGAGGGAGAGAGACTACCTGACAACTGACGGAAATATCTATATATTCGGAGCAGACACTGACTGTGACAGCTCAGTGCACACCGAGAGGAACAGCTATGAAGGCACAGTAAATAAAAGTGGCAGAAAATTGCTGAACTTATGTCGAAGCCTCGGACTTCATATTCTCAATGGCCTCACCAAGGGAGACTCTCTTGGTAGACATACCCTAAACTCCCATGTTACAGTGTGATAGACTATGCCATCACAGATATTGACCTTCATAGCTTCATAGTCACCCCACAGACACACCAGCCAGACCACAACCAACTTCTCCTATACATTAAATCCACAAGCAAACAACTGGCACAAACATCACAGCAGACTGGCCTCTTTAGCCTACCTCCACCTTTTAAATGGTCCAAGATGTCAGCCCCGAAGTATACAGAGACCATAAACAGCGCAGAGATCCAGGAGATGCTCCATTAACTTCCATAGTAAAGTGTATGAGCTGAACCCAGAACGAGTAAATCTCTGGACTTTAATAATATACTTTACAAATGTCTGACCTCAAAAGATGTAACAAGAGGCCAAAAAAGGGGCAACCCAACAGTTGGTTCGACCGGGAGTGTAAAGATATAAGGAAGTCGCTAAGAATGGCCTCAAATAGGAAACACCAAGAACCAAACAACTCCAGCCTGAGGGAAGCCTACAACAACGTACAAAGGCAATACAAAACCATCCTTAGAAAGAAAAAGCAAGGCAACATCTCAACGAAGCTCCTCCAACTTTAAGACTCTCTCCAGGACAACTCCTTCTGGGAACTATGGAATCACATGGACAAAACCAGTAAGAACACCAACCTCCACATCCAAAATGGCAACATCTGGCTCCAGTACTTTAAGGATCTTTACAAAGACATCTCGAGGGAGGACCTAAGCTCAGAACAAAAAGAAATCAAGAAAAAGCTGAAGGACATGGAGGACAAAATCAAAGATTTTCAAAACCCTCTAGACACACCGATCACACTGCAGGAGATAACAGAGAGGATCTCAGTGATAAAGAGTAAAAAAGCCAGCAGCCCAGATGGGATCCTTCCAGAAATGATCAAATACAGCCTACCAGGTATCCAGGCCGCAATAGTAAAACTCTACAATGTTGTGCTGAGTGCCGGCTACTTCCCAAGAGCTGGAACCAGGGCATCATCACCCCCATACACAAGAGCGGAGACAGGTACAACCCGGCCATTTATCGAGGGATATGTGTCAGCAGCAACCTGGGGAAACTCCTCAGCAGTGTCCTGAATAAGA